>JAVKOQ010000003.1:0-132500 GCA_031835245.1 Balamuthia mandrillaris | reverse complement strand
CCCAGTTCCATTTTATTGGCATCGGTAGCTAAACTTTTTGCTGATGAAGGTGTCAAACGAGCGATTGCTGCGTTTCGTTTTTCCGGAGAGACCTGGCGCCCTACAAAGGTTCCTTAACTCGCTCGCCATTGGCTGGAACGTCTCTCTATTCCACTACAGGAACTTAGGAGCTGATTATGGTCGTGTCCTTGCTGGCATTCAGGTGTGTCTTCTTACCCTTTTGCTCTTTTTCTTCCCTACTCTTCTCTCCCTCCCCATTCTTACATTGACAAAAAAAGGTGCCTCCAGAAGAAGGAAAAGCCTTCCAGCAATTTCTGGAAGAACTTGGATACTACTACGTGGACGAAAGCAGCAATCCTGTCTATTTTAAAGAGTTTTTATTGTGAGAAGGCGCCAGCGAGGTTCAAGTGGTGGCAGGCCTTCTCTAAGCCCCACCACGCGATTACACAATATAACACTTGTTTCTCGCCTCGCCATTCTTTCATCATCCTCGCCATACGCTGCAGCGGTAAAAAGCAAACAAGAGCAGAAGGAAGGAGAAAATGTTGGTATCAATTGTATTTCGTGGAGTAGCAAAACAGAAGCGGCGGCGAACATGCTACCCCGGTTAACTAGGGGCCAAGGATCCTTGCAAGTAGGTACTCAATCCGTTGGGTTGCTGTTCTTGAAAGAGGACCATCTCGTCAAGAGCCTTACCAGCAGCAACCATAGGATACACGTGTTCATTCTTGTCAACAACAGCATCAAGCAAGACGGGTCCATCACAAGCAAGAAATTCCTTGATAGCAGCTGGTAATTCTTCTTCCGTGCGCGCCCTTAGTCCTTTGCAATTCAATGCCTACATGTGCACACGCCACACAAAGATTTTGGTTTGTTAGTGGTCCTCTTTGCTTAAGAAAGGGGAAGCAGGATAACTTGCCTCTGCGAACTTGGCAAAATCTGGATTGGTCATTTTAGTGGCGCAGTACCGCTTTTCGTAGAAGAGGTCCTGCCATTGCTTTACCATTCCTTGGAAGTTGTTGTTGAGGAGAAGAACTTTAACTCCAATGTTGAACTCCGCCGCGGTAGCCTGCCAATAATCATTGAAGGTATACGAGTTAGAGTTGTTGGTAAGATGATGACAAGTGAGAGAAATACAAACCAACTCCATCGCAGTCATCGAGAGACTTCCATCCCCATCAATGTCAACCACAATCTTGTCAGGCATTGCCAGTTTGGCGCCCATTGCGGACGGTAAACCAAACCCCATTGTACCCAACCCCCCCGATGTTATCAAGCTTCGAGGGTAACGCCACCTGCCAAGCAACACAGCGTTAATGAATCTGATTTCTTATTTGCGTAAGAGAGCCATACCGGAACCACTGTGCAGCAAACATTTGATGTTGTCCAACTCCCGTTGTTACAATGAGTTTGTCCTTGATATCCCTGCACTGCCGGTCAAGCTCTTCAATGACAGTTTGTGGCTTCATTTTTCCTCCTTGTTGTGCCCTTTCATAACCAAACGGGTACTTCTCCTTCCACCTGTTGCCAACCATTAGGTTATGCAACAGACAAAAGAACATAAGACCGAAGTATTCAAATTACCTCTTAATCTGTTCGAACCAAGCTCTCCTGTCACTCTCCTCCTTGTGGGTAACCAGCGGAAGCAGTTTCTGCAAATTGGCTCCACAGTCTCCAGGAACGGCCTCGGTGGTTTTGATAACTTTGTTTATGTTCCTTGGGCAGACATCAAAGTGGATAATTCCTCCTCTACCTTCCCTTTCTGCCCGCCTTGCTTCCGGCGCAAACTCTAATGGAGGAGGAAGTCAACATTAGCAGGTAAAGCGGAAGGGAACAAGATGGGTTTCACATACTTGCAACATTTCCAGTAACTCTATCGTCAAACCTCGCGCCGAGAGCAATCACGAGATCTGCGTTTTGGATGCTGAGGTTGGCGTAGGCTGCGCCATGCATACCCAGCATGTGCAATGAGAGCGGGTGCAGTTCATCAAAGGCCCCCAATGCTTGGAGCGTTGTGGTCACTGGTATGTTGGCTTTTGTAGCCAGCTCTCGCAACAGGTCCGCAGCCTGCGCGCTCAATACGCCCTGTCCAGCATATATCACCGGCCGTTTCGCTGAGTTAATGAGCTTCGCTGTGCGCTCGATGGCTTTATTCACTTCTTTCTCCCATTTATCAGATCGTACAAACTGCCATTGCTATTGTCAGCCACAAATCTTGCAGCACACAAGCAAAAACCAACAAACCTCTCTCCCTGTTGTGTTGTAGCGGAGTTGCTGGGGTAATTCCCGGCTGGCCAATTGCGTTAATGTACTGGACGTCACCTAAAAATGGTTGCATTTAGCACAACAGAGATGCAGAGAAGAGAGACAGCGAGTTTAACTTACATCTTTCGGCAAATCCACCAGAACTGGACCTGGCCGACCTGAAGTAGCAACCTTAAACGCCTCCTCTATTGCGGTGGGAAGATCTTCCAACTTTTTCACCATAACATTCCACTTGGTACAAGGTTTTGTGATGCTAACGATATCAGCTTCCTGGAATCCATCAGTTCCAAGCACACCTGTGGCCACTTGTCCCGTGAATGCCACCAAGGGAGTACCATCGCACAAAGCATCCTGCAGAGCCGTTACTAAATTGGTGGCTCCGGGACCTGATGTCACCACAATGACTCCCGGTTTTCCCCTATTGTTTTCGTTGTGACATTCATAAGAAACAACGAAACCAGTTGATAAGATTAAAAGGGAGCATACGTGGCTCGGGCGTATCCTTGAGCCATATGGCCAGCTCCTTGTTCATGCCGTGGAAGCACAAAGTTAAACTGATGGCTTCTGTTGTGAAGCGCATCAAACACAGGTAAAATAGCGCCTCCTGGGTACCCGAAGATTTGGCGAACGTCGTGCCTTAACATCATGTCAAGGATGATATTGCCACCATTCATACCGAGGAATAGGGCAGGATCCAAGTGAGGACTTCTAAGTTTTGCCAACCTCTCCTCTTCCTGCTTTTTTCGTCTCTTTTCTTCCTCCAAAAGGTTTTCCAACGGATCCTCTTGCATGAGCCCTGGCAGCAGGTCTCCTATCGGGAGTGGGGTTGGGGCAGGGATACAGCCACCGTTACGGGTGTCCATCGCAGAGCCAAATGGGCGACGCAAGTCAACACCAACCTCCACCTCCTTCGCCTCCTCCGGCAGAGCAGAGACCTCCAGTGCGGAAGCGCACAGCAGTTGATCGCGTCCCGGAAATCCGCCAAGCTCCTCCCTACTTCCATTTACACATGACAAAGCGATTTTTTTTAGAGGTCGTGAGTCAAAACAGAAAACGCGGCTTACTAACCCAACAAAATGAGTGGAAGGGGCGGATGTGCAGAGAGTACGGGCGAATGTGCATTCTCTGTCAGAACTTGCTTTGGCAGGCAAAAGGGAAGCAAGGTGTGAATGCTTCCTTGGAACCACCGATGGCAATGCCACTCGAGTTTGTCGCGTTTGAAACAAGCTCCTCATTGTTGGCTTCCCGCTGTTGTTGGAAAAGAGTGAAGAGAGAAGACAAGGGGAGAGATGGGAATGAGGACTGCGGCCTACAACACTGGCAACGGACACCGGTACCAGCTGTTACATGAAAAAGGGGTAGAAAGCAATACCAATGCTCTAAATTAGCGTCCTGGTATAAAGGTCTGAGTCTGGAGGTGATGGAGAGGCCTGAACTCCGACACAGGTTAGCTCAGAAAGGGAGGTTTGTGTAGAGTGCTCTGCTTATTCCTTCTGGAAGGGACGAAGGCAAGGACGACCGGGTTAGAGGAACAACAACCACAACAAGGAAAAGGACGTAAGTGGCACCTCCTGAAAAAAAAAGTCTACGAAACAAGGCAAGAGAGTTTTCTGAAGGGAGGAAAGAAAAACAAGAAAAAAGAGAAAGAAGAGCGCAGAGGAGGGAGGGGAGAGGACAGATGCTGCACCCCCTTCAATGGGGAAGGGAGGGTAGAGCTGCTGCCTCCGGACTGGATGCCAAATGTCTCACGAAAACGCCGAGAAATGAAATAGAAAAGGAACCAGACAACCTGCCTGCTGCTGCTTGCTGCCTATTGTCTGATGGCCCTAAAACTCCTACGGCAAGTTGTACAATGGGAGGAATGCGCAATATCTCCTTGGGGCACCAGCATCTGCTTTTAGGGGATGAGCTTCCACGATCGGCCGTCGGATTTTCAAAGGGCCTTGACCTCTTAAGGAAAATTAATGATGATGTTGCTTTCTTTGGCGCTTGGTGATTGGCTAACCCAAAAGAAAGGGAACGCAAAAGCTGAGGAGGTGTACACCATCATCGGTTGGTTGCGTGTTGTGCTGGAGGACGAATATGGCAGAAAAGTATGCTCCATGGACCGCAACTACCCCCGAGATTTCGCCGAGCGCTTGCCCCTTTTGGATAAGCACGGGCATTTCCATCCTTGATGTCCTGTTTTTCTTCCCATCACCACCACCACCATCATATTTCTTTCTTCTTTCTTTCTTCCCAAAGCACCCGCACACTCGCCATGAGACTGTCCACTGCCAGACTTTCAACTGCGACCACGCTCCGCACTGCACCCAAATGTGCTGCACGGAGGCCCTTCCACACCCTTCAGAGCTTCCGTTCTCTCCCTCGTTCTGCCTGCTTTGCCCAGACTCATCTCACTACCTCCACTTCTCTGACTGCTACCTTCCAGGTTTGTGTCTGCCTGGCAACTCTCTCCTCTTTCTCTGCCTCCCTTTCCCCTATCACTCACACACATGCACACTCACTCTTGCCTGCCTCCCTCTCTCTTCTTCCTTTGCTTCCTTCTCCCTCATACACAACTGTCCAACAACTCAATGGCTTCGTTTTTTTTTTTTTCAGTCAAAGAATGTACAGCAGAGTAGAGGAGTGAAGACGTTGGACTTTGGAGGAACCAAAGAAAAGGTGGTGGAGCGGAGCGACTACCCAAAGGAAAAGTTGCAAAAAATATTTGCCAAGGACACGATGGCCGTCATCGGTTATGGCGTGCAGGGAATGGCCCAGTCTCTCAACATGAAAGACCATGGCTTGAACGTCATCGTCGGCGTAAGACAAGGAGGAAAGAGCTGGAACAAGGCCATCGAGGATGGCTGGGTTCCCGGCAAAACTTTGTTCCCAATCGAAGAGGCTGCTCAAAAGGGTATTCTTCTTTCGTAGCCCCACTACTCGCCATCATTTGTTGCTAAACTCTGCCACTGTTCCAATCATAAGGTACTGTGATTATGTACCTTCTCTCGGATGCAGGTCAGAAGGAATCTTGGCCAACTGTCAAGCCACACCTGACCAAGGGCAAGACTCTTTACTTCTCTCATGGATTTAGCGTTGTGTATAAGGAAGACACCAAAGTAGAGCCGCCGAAGGACATTGACGTTATCCTGGTAGCTCCCAAAGGAAGCGGCACCACAGTACGAAGGCTGTTCTTGGACGGCCAAGGCATTAATTCCAGTGTAGCTGTCTTCCAGGATGCCTCTGGACAAGCCCAAGAAAGAGCATATGCTCTTGGTATCGCCGTCGGCAGTGGCTATCTCTATGACACTACCTTTGAGAAAGAAGTCTACAGCGATCTTACCGGAGAGAGGGGAGTCCTCATGGGCGCTATCTATGGGCTGTTCAGAGCTCAGTACGACGTGTTGCGCTCCAAGGGTACATCTCTTTCTCCATTTCACCAAGTCTGAATAACAAACCCTGACTTTGTGTACAAAATTCAGGACATAGCCCATCGGAGGCGTTTAATGAGACAGTTGAGGAAGCCACACAGAGCCTTTATCCACTGATTGGAGAGAAAGGAATGGACTGGATGTACGCTAACTGCAGCACGACGGCCCAGAGGGGCGCCCTTGATTGGAACAAGCCATTTTACAATGCCACCAAACCCCTCTTCCAGCAGCTCTACGACAAGGTAGCCAACGGCGATGAGGCTAGAAGGACTCTGGAGGCCAACAGCAGGCCTGACTATCGTCAGTCTTTGGAGGAGGAGCTGCGACAGATACGCGAGAGCGAAATGTGGCGGGCCGGCGAGACTGTCCGTTCCCTTCGACCTCGTATCAAGAAGTAACACCACAAACAAGGTGCATTCTCGTCATGCTCGCGTCTCCTCCCTCCCTCTTCTTCTTTATGAAGCCACACCACCCACCACCAAAATTTGTCGATAATTCAATTCAACCTAAAAATAATTATTATAGATCGATAATAGTTTTATAAAACAAAATAAATAATTCAAAGAAATCAACCAAGAAGAAACCTCCTCTCCTGCCTCCTCCTCCTCCTTGGGCAAAGCCAAGCCAGCAAGCAACGAGCAAGGTCTGTGCCGCCAACTGGCCCAGCAGTATTGCACGCAATGAGGAGGGCGGAGTTATCCATAGAACCTGAGCAATGGACTGTTATCGAGGCAGACCTCTTTGCAGAGGACCAGCAAAAAGTTTGTGCGTTTATGCTTTTTTGTTTTGCCACCACGCGTGGATGCTCACCACACCTGCTGTCACACTAGTTCAAAATGAGGAAAAGAGCCGTGCTGTTCCTCACGTTGATGATCCTGGAAGGCGTCATAGTGGTGGGTTTCTCTATTTATCAGATGGCTACCTCCAAGGAGACCTCCATCGGAAGCGGCGTCATCTTTCTTCTCATCTCTCTGTTTATCGTGTATTTTGGTTTTGATGGGGTACCTACCTCCCTCTCCGCTGCCTTGCTTCCTTCCTGTCTCCTTTGAAGCAACGTTATCGACCCAAAACAAAAAAACAAAACCAGGTTTTGAACGAGAACAAGTTTGAGTTGTTCTCATTCACGGCGGCTTCTTTTCTTTTTCTATTGTATGGCCTCAACCAGGTCTTCAGTCCAGGTCCTTATATCTTCTCTCCTCTCCTTTTACTTTATGGGTCGAACCCTTTTTTTCTCAACCATTTTATACAAAAATATCCAGACATACACAGAACGTTAGTCTTTTGGGTAAGGTTTGGGTGCATAGCTGTCATGGTGCCGACCAACCTCGCCCTCTCCTTTGCTGTCTACCGTTCATTTGGGTGGGTTATCTACCGCAGGATTGGTGCTGACCCAACTCTCCAAGGTTTTCCTCTCTCTCTCTCTCTCTCTCTCTCTCTCTCTCTCTCGCAAGGCGAACATCACAACTCACGCATGAATACAGCAATGTTCAAAGTGTTTCAAGTGTGGACCACTCTGCTGAAAGTGGACGTGTTTCTTGGGGTAATCGGTGTGCTTATGATTGGGCTCGTATGTTGTGCTCCTGCTTTACACATAGTTTTGTGGATGTTGAACTAACCACTATCCTTTTGTTGCTCGTGTAGTTTCTATTTGGAGGGTATGAATTATACATAGACATTGGCTTTGTCGTTATGACAGTGCTGTGGGCAGTGGCCTGCTGGTTCGCGGTACTGCATCCCTCTATTAACCATTTTCATTGGCTGTTATGTTATGTTTTGTGTGTACCCTATGTTTACTGATGATCACAAAAGGCAAAACAAGAGGTAAGGTGGATGATGATAGCGTTCTTTGTGTTTGCACTGGTTGAGCCCTGTTACATCGTTACGAAAGTCATAATTGTCGTGGTACTAAAGCCCAGCGAATATGAGTCGCGCGGTAAGTTTATTTATTTGGCTTTTTCCTCTCTTTGTCGGTGGTAATTTTACATAAACTGACTGGATCGTCCTCTGCCTCTTCCATCCACTCTTCACAACAACGGTGGATATGTAGAATTGATAGGACCGGTGGTGGTGGGAGTGCTGGCCCTGATCGTACGGGTACTGCTTGTGGTGACGGGCATTTTGGTCTTTCGGAACTTTGGCAAGGGACTACGCCAAATTCAATGAGAATACCATTTTCGTTTTCTCTTCTAGTTCTTCTCCTTGTTCCTGTCGTACTCTTGTCATTTTCTTCTTTTCAATTCTTTTCCAGCTTCTTCAACCAACACGGCGAACATTTTCCTCGAATTGACTTGGCCTTTTCTTTTGCCAGTTTACGTCGCATTTATCATCATCATCCTCATTCTTGCTTATCTGTTCCCATTGGGTGGTGATGGCGTTGTTGACGTTGGAGAGAAGGAGGCCTAGGTGTAGTCTGCAGCACCTGTATTTTTGGCTGAAGGAAGCCTTTCGTGGCGCCCTTATCTCGTACAGGTATTTTACGCGCATAGATATTACAGAGGCGGTGGCAGCTATCAGTGCCATCAACAGGGTAGCCTTCGTCTTGCAGCTGTTCCATGATATGCTGTCCCAATGCATTGCGCTCCTTTCCTCGCACTAGGCGGTCTGCAAGGTGAGCGTGAAGACATTTAACGTGGTGTGCCTTGGTTATGCCGCACAATCCTGTTCCCAAGCGCAGCCGCTGCTGTGGGTCTGCTTCCAATTCCTGCAATGTCTTCTCTGGGATGAGGTACCTTCTCTCCTCCGCAACTACCTTGTGCATTTCTTCTACTTTTTGCCTCAGTTGCGAGTTGCGCTTAACTATCTTTGAGTACTTTTCAATGCTACCAGCACGCTCCCACTCTGTCATTTTGTCTTGGAGGAGAGGGCACCGTAGCCAAGGACCACCTGTGTGTACTGTCGCTGCACCATTTTCTCCTTTCATTATATTCTTCCGTTAGCGCTCATCTTCCGTTATATTTGAAGAGGGAAGAGGAGGAAGGAGGAGAAGAGACCTACCTGCAGGCGAAAAAGCGGGCAAAACAACAGCCTGCGGGTAGCCATGCTTGCACTTGTGCTTGGCAACTCCACAAAGACGGTGATAGTGGCTTTTTCCCAATTCTTGGGCCACAAGTATTCGCTCCTCTTCTGTGGGGTGCTCCATGTATTCTTCCTACCAGAGCACATTGCACCACACCCGTTAGTAACTAACAAAAGTAAGGGAAGCGAATAACAGTAAGAGGGGAATGGCACGGCATACCCAAGGCCCCTTTTTGGCAGTTATCACATCTGTAGAAAGTGGTACAGCATCCTGGTCGTAGTGTGGAGACATAGCGCTGTGTGTTTTGCAGGAGGTTGGAGAGGTGGCACCACCGGCCTCGCTTTGTGGTGCCTCATTACGGCCAGCGGTGGGTTGCTCCCGAGAGCCTAGAGAAGATGAGGCGCTACACGCTGTGGAGCATGCTCGCCGGGGTTGCGATAACCAAGCCCTAAAGTCGTTTCTGCATTTCCAACGCCAGTGAAGAGGGCACGGATTGGGAGAAGATCTTGGGAGGAGGAGGAGGGTCTTGGCCTTGCGCATGTCTTTTTCTCTTTGGTTGCTTTGTGCAAAACACAGGTCGACACGAACGAAGGCATCGCGGGTTCGACGCCGACCACGTCCTCAGTCCACCTTAAATAAAAGGTGCTCCGTTCCGCGAGATTTCTACCCTCCTTAAACGCAACAAAAAAAGATAAAAAGCGAAAACAGAATGTTGCGCAGGACGACGCCTTTCTCCTCCTCCTCCCTGCTGGCCCGTTCTTCTTCTTCCTTGGTGGCCCCCTACGCGCCGTCGCAGGGCTTAAGAAACACCGCTGTTCTTCGAGGATGGGTTTGCTCTCAAGGTTCGTCCGTCTCACCCCTCTCACTGGCTCCTTCTCCCTCCAAGTTGGGTGGAAGAACCCGAGTATTTGGGCACTAAGTTCAATTTTTCCCCTCTGGGCAAATACAGGGCAAGTAGCTTGCTTTGGCACCGCTCTTGCAAAAATTGACGTGAAGAACCCAATTGTAGAGTTGGACGGAGATGAAATGACAAGAATCATCTGGGCCAAAATTAAGGAAAAGGCACGTCCCTCCCTCCCTTTTGGGCCGCCTCCATTTAAGAGCTACCTCACCACTCACACTTCACATCGTGTCCTTGTTGTTGTTGTTGTTCTTCTTCTTGTTCTTCTTCTTGTTCTTCTTGTTCTTCTTGTTCTTGTTCTTGTTCTTCTTCTTCTTCTTCTTGTTCTTCTTCTGCTTCTGCTTCTGCTTCTGCTTCTGCTTCTGCTTCTGCTTCTGCTTCCCCTTCTTTTTCTTCCTATTCTTCCGCTTGTACAGCTGATCTTGCCTTACCTGAACGTGGACCTCAAGTATTTTGACTTGGGAATGGAGCACCGTGACCAAACGGAAGACCAAGTCACAAGGGACGCTGCTGAGGCGATAAAGAAGTACAACGTGGGCATCAAATGTGCCACTATTACCCCAGACGAGAAACGCGTGCAAGAGTTCAAACTAAAGAAAATGTGGCTGAGTCCCAACGGCACCATTCGTAATATACTTGGAGGGACGGTCTTCCGTGAGCCTATCGTGTGCAAAAACATTCCTCGGCTGGTGCCAGGATGGACCCAACCCATCGTCATTGGCAGACATGCGTTTGGGGACCAATACAAGGCCACTGATATAGTAATCGGCAAACCCGGCAAGCTTGAGTTGGTCTTCACGCCGAAGGACGGCTCAACAAAGCAGAGCTTTCAAGTGTTTGACTTTCAACACCCAGGAGTGGCTCTTGGCATGTACAACACAGAAGAGGTACGAATCCTTATTATGTGCACGCAAATTTCATTTGTCGTTTATGAACTGACGCTGCACATTGTGCATACAGGCCATCACTGATTTTGCGCACAGCTGCTTCCAGTACGCCTTGATGAAGGAATGGCCGCTTTACTTTAGTAGCAAGAACACCATCCTTAAGAAATATGACGGCAGGTTCAAGGACATCTTTCAGCACATCTACGACACCACCTATAAAACCAAGTTTGAGGAGAAGAAAATGTGGTATGAACATCGTCTTATTGATGACATGGTTGCCTTCGCCCTCAAGTCCAACGGTGGCTTCGTTTGGGCTTGCAAAAACTACGACGGCGATGTACAGTCTGACATTGTAGCCCAAGGTTATTAATCTGCCCTTTAGACTCAAGCAGTCTAGGCGTCATCTGGAGATTTCTTGTCTGACTGCCTTACCTTGTTTTAGGATTTGGCTCTTTGGGATTGATGACTAGTGTTCTCATGTGCGCTGATGGAAAGACCATCGAAACGGAGGCAGCACACGGCACTGTTACCCGTCACTATCGCGAACATCAGAAGGGCAAACCCACAAGCACTAACCCCATAGCAAGCATCTTTGCCTGGACAAGAGGTCTAGCTCATAGGGCTAAGCTCGACAATAACGCCCAACTTGCTGCCTTTAGCCAGACTTTGGAAAAGGTTTGCGTTGAGACCGTTGAGTCGGGCAAAATGACCAAGGATCTTGCACTTTGTATTCATGGGGCCGCGTATGTCTCCTCTCCTCTTTCCTCGCTTTCTCTCTTTTCTCTTTCTCTTTCGGTATCCACAATATTGACGAAATATGTGTTAATGAAACAGAACCAAGCCAGAGCATTACCTCACCACGGATGGCTTTTTGGACACGGTGGCTGCAAACCTGAACTCAACCTTGAAAAACCAACAATAACGCTGTGGAAAAGCAGGAACCTGCTTCTGGAAAATAAAAATGCAGAGTCATGTACCAACTACTTTGTTTCGAGAGAAGACAATGTGTAAAAGGAAGCAAAGAGGGGAACAGAGCACTTCTATTCCTCAGGATTATCTATCCCGTTGAAAGGGAAGGAGTAGTCACTTCATATCCATCAATTAATCGCTGTTACTGCTAGTGGGGTTCTCCGCCTCGTCGTTGGAAAGAAGAGAGGCATAGCTTGGCGAGTGAACCAAGCCAACATCGCTAGGGGTTATAATCTGAGAGCCCTTCTCCGCCAACTCTTTGACGGCAGGGTGTTGACTGTCTTTGAGGCGGCGGGTTTTTGGTGGGCTGGCAACGAAGGACAGCTCTCCTCCCTCCAAGTCCTCTGCTTTGTTGCGCTGAGGGAGTGGTGGGCGTATGAACTCCCACCAAACCTTCATCGACAAAATGAAGAGAGCAAGTATAAAGGTGAGGGCGTTGGCGACCACCACTGGCCACAAAGAGAAATAGAAGCCGTATGCCACCCACAGACCAACTCCACTCAAGAACGCTGAGTACATAACCAGCGAAATGTCTTTGGTGGAGCGTGACCGGAAGGTGTGTATCACTTGCGGCAAGAAGGAAGCGGTGGTGAGCACGGCGGCAACCAGCCCTACTGTCTCCATTCCGATGTCTGCGTCGCTACCAGAGAAACTCATCTTAAGGAAGGGACAAGCAAGCAAGGAAGGGGGGCTGTTTAGGTGTGCTAATGGATAAGGTAAAGACAGGCAGATCCTCTCCTTTCTTACTTGGGGCAGAGAAGAAAGAAAACAAGAAGAAGAAGAAGAAAAGAAGAAGGAAGGTTTCCTGTGCTTTTAAGGTGTTCAGGTGGAGCAGGCGTGAAAATTCGCTCAAAAGGGAAAAAAAGCTGTGGGGGGTGGCGTCGAAAAGGCACACGGCATACGATGATTATTATGGCGACGGCCAATGGCACGCCCCCACCTTAAACGAATCAGTTCCACGGACCAATCCCCATCCGCCCCACCATGATTACGCTATGTGATGTGATTGACAATAACAACAGGTAAATACGCGGATAACACTAAGGCGCGCTTGTGTTGAATATTACTCGTTTCGGTGTTTGTTTGAAGCACGAACGTGTGTCAGGAGGCTTGAATGTGGACCTGCTCCTTATCCCCAAAAGTGCGAGTGTGAGGACCGTGTTTGTCAGCCCACACAATCGTCAGTTGTCGCTTTGCCGTGAGAGAGCGCAGCATGGGCGTTTTGCCTTTCCTGAGAGGGTCGATGAAGCCTGGTAAGTTCTTCTTCGGATCCCGTCCAGCGATTACTAGCTTCCTTCCGCCCTGTTTCTCGCACATCTCTTGCAAATGCTGCGTCACATCTATACAATATTTTGGATCGGACAAGTTGCCATATGTTGCGCTCAAGATTTGAAGGTCTGAAGAAGAACGTTAGAAAGAGAAACGACGAAAGATAGAGAAATAGAGGGTGACGTGCCTTCACGGTCATCTTTGTTGTTTGAAATCTCATGGTTGACCATTTCCTGCAGCTTCCATGATTCCAGAGTTTGCCTAAACTCCTCCAACCAAAGCTTTTTCTGCAGAAGAGATGATGACGTTAAATCAATGAACTGGCGGGTTGAAATAATCCAAAATAAAATACCAAAACCAAAGACTTACCTCCTCTGGACTGCTGCACAGAAAGGCCCAAATGCCCTCTGGTCGCTTCAGTACAAAAGCATTGGTTTCTCCCGCTTAATGGCATCATTAGGAACAAAAAAAATAACTGGAAAACACCATCTGGTAAAAGCACTTACCGACAGTATCACTCAACTCCAAGCCCACAAAACTGATGCTCTCTTCATATTCGAAGCGATCCTCCGACTGCTCTTACTAAAGTAAGTAAAAGTGTTTGGGCAGAGAAATGTGCAAGCAACTGACCTTTTTTCGGAGTCTGACAGCGAGGTCATTGAACAAGCACACATGTGATTTGCGCCTGTGTGTATCCACGGAAGACCATCCTGTTATGTCTCCCTCCTTAACTAATACACGGTGGGGCTTCACCAAGACCTTTAGGAACAAAGTAAATTGTAAGCAGAAGCATTACTTATGAAAATGAAGTAGAGTTAACGCACCAGAGGCATATTTTCTGTGTTGTTCTGGAGCCTTAAAATACGGTTGCGGTTATCTTGTGCTCTCTTGCGCTCGTTGACAAAGCCATTTAATTCCTTGACCTTCTCCATAGCTTCGCAGAGGTTGTGGTAATCCACATGAGTAGTCTGCGTGGAAATGTTTCAGAAAAAATTACAATAAGCTGACCAATATGCATGAACAAGATCTACCTCAGTATACTTGATGAGCTCTCGCAGCAACAGTTCATAACGAGGAAGTCGTTGTACTGGTTGAATAAGAAGGGAAGCAAGATCAAGATGACCAGCTGCTTTTGCTGATCGTGTACATTCCTACAATGCCATTTGGGATAGATGCGAGTTAAAAAAACTTGTTTTTTTCCAAATTATGTTGTGGTGAGGACCAATATTATCGAACCTGCAACAGAGCTGAAAACTCGGTATTTTTGGCCTCTAATTTCCGTAAAACATCTATACCTTCTTGATAGTTATTTATGTAGGTAGAATAGACTTTCATCATTGGCACCTGATACGAACGCAAACGTGAGATTCTACAATAAAGAAAAAAGTTTTAAACAACAGAAAAGGAAACCATTTTGAGAAACACGTCTCCAAATGTGTTTACTTCAGGCCAGCCGCTTAAGCGTCCCTCCAATTCTTTAAGAATTTCCCCGTTGACCTTGATGGGTGTCATAGGTTAGTAGGCTGGATTCTCCTATGTAAGCGAGGCAAAAAATACCTGATAAAGCACTTCCAAAGAAGAGAATATAATTGATGCTTCTGCCTCAGTAATGCAGGGCTTATTTCTGGTTGAAGCGTCTTTCATCGGTGCCATAAAATGCTGACAATGAAATGTCACGTCAGCGGGCCATTTAAGGTGATGGTCATTTTGAAACTACTCACATGTATACAGGCGTCCAGTGCAGCAACATACGTTCGTTCAGTAGATATTATTTCTCTCAATACCATAGCACGCTTGCGTTGGCCTTCCGAAACCTTCGAATCCTTAAAATCATTTACTGACGATTACGGTAGAAACTTATGTGAGGAGACATGAAAAAGAAGGATAATAAGAGATTGCGGTGGTACCAAGTTTCCGCATTCGGACAAGCATAAGGCCTTTTCTAAACAGTTTCTGTACTTCTTTGACTTCGTTTTCTGGGTAATCAGAAAGGCGGAACGACGCACTGACTGTACCTCTTTTTACCGGTTGGCTCATTCTTATTTGATTCATTTCTACAACACTTGTTGGTGGAGCTTCTTGCGCTTCTGTCTTCTCTTCCAGCTTTTTGAAGAAATGAACATCAATACATCTCTCAAACGAAATGAACAAAAAATAGTCGAGGTTGTACCGCCGAATCTCCGCGAATAAGTTCTGCCGCCATGAGAATATTCTTTATGGAGAAAGTTACAGCGGTGTGGTGCTGCTGCAACCGTCTCTTAAGAGTAGCTTCCCCGTCTTCATCTGTTTGAGCAAGTACTGCCGTAGCTTTGGATAACATCGCAGTCGTAGAACTCTGCAAGCTATTGGCCCCTATGTTGTTTTCCGTTAGAATGATGCGAGAGAGAGAGAGAGAGAGAGAGAGAGAAAGAATGAAACCAGAGATGAAAAAGTTTGCTTGAGAATGGACGGGAAGAAGTTTTGAAGCTCCCCAATGAATCATCTGTACAAGTCTGGCCGATGTCTTTCGAACTTCTTCCAAAGCAATGGCTAATTGTTGTTTTAGTGTACCAGAAGTGCGATCCCCTGAAGATACTTGGTTGTAATTCGAGGAAAGAGTGTCCACCAACTTCTTCGATTGGGAAGTGAGATTGCTTGCTTCTTTTACAATCTCCCCACACAGTTCGGTCTTTCAATGATAATAAAATACCACGTTAAAAAACAAATTCAGGAAATGAATGATGAAGTTGACTCACTTTATCTTTGAAGTTAAATGTAAAGACCAATGCAGCGGGTTCAGGCCTTGCTGTTTCTTTACCTGTTGCGGCACCTAGCGATTTATTAGTCTCGAAGAGAGAGAGAGAGAGAGAGAGAGAGCAAATGATAACAAACTTGATACAGCGGAACTGTGTTTGTCCGAGCCACTAACAGAAGGCCGAGGAGAAGTAGGGCTTTTATGTGGCATATTTCCTTGCATTTTATCGCCCGGTGAAGTTTTCTTGTTTTCATGCTGTGACGACGTTGTTTCTTGTTTTTGTAGGCGCTCCTGTTTGCCTTTTTGTGGTTGGGGTTGTTGTTGATGCTCAAGATATTTACGAAAAGGCGAAACCTCCTCTTTTTGTTGATATACAGGTGGGGCTGCCTCTTGGCGAGTTGGAGTCAGCTGTTGTGGTGGTTGTGGCTGTGGTTGCTGCTGTAGCTGTGGTTGCGGTTGTTGCTGAGGCTGCTGCTGTGGTTGTGTTGCATAACGGGAAGGTTGCTGCTGCGGCTGTGCTTGATGTTGAGAAGGTTGCTGCTGCGGCGAAGGAGCAGGCTGTTGCTGTACATATTGCTGTGGAGGAGGATGGGGATTGTATGGTAGGTAGCCTGTGTTCGTTTGCGGGATATAATGAGGGGTTCCCTGCAAACTTGGTTCTGGCATAGGATACTTGCCTCCACCTGTTTCAGCGCCATACGGTTGAGGCGGGCCACCAGTTGATTGTTGGGTTTGAGTTTGCCATTGTGGAGGACCAGCCACAGCTGCTGGAGGGGGCGTAAGGTGGGTGGAGGTAGCTCCGCTTTGCCACTGCTGTTGTTGCTGTTGAGCATAGTCATGAGGGCGATGATAGGGGGTTGCGGTATGAGCTTCTCCAAAGCCACTGCTACTCCCACCGCCTCCATAATGAGCCCCCCCTCCTCCACCGCTGCCGCCATAACCACCACTACCGCCGCCGATGCCGGCGTAAGGGGAGGTGCCACCACTGCCATAGCCGCCAGTCGCCGGCGGTGAAGCGGCAGAAAAGCCACCACCTCCACTGTAGGCCCCGCCACCATAGCCACCACCACCGTAGCCACCGCCACCACTGTAGTCAGCACCACCAGCATATCCACCACCGCCACCACCGTAGTCAGCACCTGGAAAGTGTAGCATGTCTCCACCAGCAGCGGTGGCACCACTGCTTCCAGGATAAGGGCTGGTGACAGGATAGCCTCCGCCACCACCACCGCTGCCAGTCCCACCCGGAAAATGAAGAGTCATGTCTGCACCACCGCCCCCGTAACCACCACCAGCAGCAGAGAACTCGCTTCCCGCATACCCTCCTCCACCGTATTGGCCGTAACTGTCCCCAGGAGGTCCACCTGGAAAGGACAGTGGAGTAAAGTTGGTCCCTGTCACTGGAGGAGGAGGCGTATTCCACGGCGCTGCGTTGCTTGTGGGTTAATCTGGCGGTTCTTCAAGAAGAGATCTTGAATCCAAAATCGCGAGAGGAAAATCATACCGTAGGGGTCCATCCGCTATCACTGTTATTAAGGCCTTCTAACCTTGTCTTGACCCAGGTAGGGTCCGTTGCTGAAAGAAGAGTGGTTTCTCTCCCTCCTTTCTCGCCTTCCTTGAGGGGGGGAATTGAGATAGAGAGAAACCTCCAAAGCAAACCTTTTCGTTGAAGGAACAATAAACCCCCTCACCACCACTAGAATTGGGGGGGTTCCTTTCTTTTTTTTTCTTCGCTTTGCTTTGCTTTGCGGCAACCAAAATTATAATGGCACCAATTAATAAACATGTATGCAAATTTCTAGTGGTGCGACCGACCCCAACAAGCAGCCCAGCATGTTGGCCTGCACGCAGAGCCAAAGTGAACCACGTGGCAGGGAATAACAAGCGCACTCTTGGTGAGATTCTGGCTTGTTTTCGTTGCGCCAAACGGCGTTCATTTATTTTATGAACGGGGAGGTTTTTCTTTGGTCGAAAGCAGTTGGAAGGGAGCGAAGGAGAAGGAGGAGGAGGGAGAAAGAGAAGCCAAGAGGGAAGAAGGGGAGGAGGGGAGGAAAGAGGACGAAAGTTTGGAAGGGAA
Source organism: Balamuthia mandrillaris (assembly GCA_031835245.1). Taxonomy (NCBI): domain Eukaryota; phylum Discosea; order Longamoebia; family Balamuthiidae; genus Balamuthia; species Balamuthia mandrillaris. Next base: position 114,966 of record JAVKOQ010000003.1, on the reverse strand, counting down.
CGATGTGGCGCCTTCGATGGGTGGGCAACCGCCCTGGTTGGGATCGTCCTTTGCGATCGCGTTCTGCAAGATCTTCTGCGCGGAAGGCAGCGGATAGCCGCTGTCGGAAAGGCAGGCGAGCATGAACCCTCTCTCCACGAGACAGTCCTTGCCGACAGTCTTTATCTTGCCTCCATTTTGCCAGCTGCAGCTGCTGCCAGCTCCTCCTCTCCTGCTCAGCTCTTGCTTCTTGCATTCTCCACCAGCAGGCAGCGAGTACCAATTGCCGTATTCTTCATTTGAGGAGCACTGGCCTTCCTTGCGTTTGTCCAAACCAAAGGAGGATCCTCTCCCCACCGTTGTATTGTCTCCTCCAATGCAATGCCCATAGTTGCACATGGCGTACTGACCCCACGTCTTGTTGACCTGCACCAAAAAGGCGGAGACTTGGTGGTACTCCATAAATACTCTGTTTAGCAGAGCATAGCAAATGAATGCCGTATCGCCAAGCAGGTCCCCAGTGTTTTGGTTGGCCAGGGAGTAGTCTCCTGGCTCGTGGAATCGATACATCACCATCTTTTCTACATTTCCATCTCCACCTGGTGGAATGTTTGCGTTAGCAAAGAGAAGATACGGAAAGAAAAATTCTATGAAAAGAACAAGGGGGAGTCGCACATGATGATGGGGGAGGACACGTAGGCCGCTTTTCAAAATGGATAGGGCCGGGAACAAAGGTATTGAACACCCATGTTTGCTGAACTTTTTTGGGGGTACCGATGGTCAACATGATGGGCACGTTTTGAGCGGGGAGGGCATAGAGGCGAAAGGTCATTTTAGTGGGGTCTTCGGGATCTGTCCAACTCCATTGCTCACACATTTGAGCACGCAGGGTATTGGCGGTCCATGTGGGTAGTGGGCACGGTTCTTTCCCTTCGTACGAAGAATGTGGGAGCCAGCCGAACATGTTGGGAAAGGGAGAGGAGGGGTAGTAACGGCATTGCCCATTGGAGCTAACCACCTGTGTGGTGTTTTCTTGGAACAGGTTCTCCACCTTGGGGATCTGGAAGAAGCTTGCCGATAAGGTTCTTTGGAGGAATGTGTGAGCCTCCATGGCAAGTATTCAACCGTGACAAAGACAAAACCACTTCAAAGCAATCGTGCTACGTACAGGTTCATGAGTTGGCGCGTAACGTCGTACTGGAGGAACCCTTCCGACAGGAGCTGCATCGTGCTCATCTGCACGTTGGCCGTGAACGAGGGCGAGATAGCGGGTGGGCTAGGGGCAGCCGAGCACCAAGCCGCCAACCCAAGGGTCAAAAGCAGCACGGCCACCAAAGCCGAGCGAGCAGTCCGCACCACCATCCTTTCCTTTTTCTCCTTTCTTTGTCCCTGTGCCCTCCGCTACGCTTTTTGCCTCTAAATGAAGTGGGTGCGTTGGTTCGACTCTGGATGATGCAAGATTTCATTTGTTAATTAATTAATTGAGGTGGTGGGGGGGTTGTGGGTTCGACGCCAGGCGAGTCAAGAAAATAAAGAGGGTTTTCGCAATGAAAAGAGAGGGAATTTCCAGCAGCTCTTCGCGCGCCAAAGGACAGAGATTTCGCAAGGCAATGCACAGAAAGAGCATGGCGTTTGCAGCCACCAGCCCCAAGTTTTGCTTGCGCTTTTTTTTCCTCCCCCAAAGCTCGAAGCTTTCTTGGATTTGGGATCCCAAAACAGAAAGAGAGACTCGCATCATGGTCGTGGTGAGCTTGAGCAGCTTGGTGGTGGTTGTTCTCACGTTAGGCGCGTCTTTGGGGCTGCTTGCTCTTCCTGCAACAATATCATGTACGTTTCTCTCTGGCCTCTATCTTTAGTTTGTTGTTTAAGTTTTTGCCCGTTGGCTAAAGTGATACTGACACCCTTGACGTACCTGTTCGGCAGCATGGATATTGGGCATGCACGGCTTGCATGGCGCATGCCCCGAGTATCCTGTGCCTGTGCCCATTCCAAACTTGGAGAGCAATCCCACCATAAACGCTGCGCTGGAGGACGTAGATGAACTGTTAGCGAAAGCTGCCAAGAAGAACGATCTTCCAGGGCTGGTTGCCATCGTGGTTTATGACCAGGTTCGTTTTCTTTGCTCTATTTGTTAGTTGAATGTTCCATACAAACATGAATCCGTTGCGTTCAGGAGGTTGTTTGGAGTAAAGGCTATGGAGAAAACGACCCGCTTCATCCGGCTGGAACACCTCCCTCTGTAGATTCTATGTACGCTTGCTGTCTTCTCTGTTTCCTTCTCGCCAACTCACTGTGCATCACGCAGCTTCAGCATTGCCTCTATCACTAAAGTATTCACCGACCTCATGCTCATGAAACTGAGGGACGAAGGCATCGTCTCGCTTGATGATCCTGTTACCAAGTATCTTCCTGAATTCTCGGTCGTTAATCCGTATCAAACAAATCGTCCCATTACTCTTCGTCAGCTTGCATCTCATACTTCTGGTCTTGCAAGGTAACTTTCTCTCTCTCTCTCTCTCTCTCTCTCTCTCTCTCTCTTTCCACCTTATCGGTCCACCGCGTATAAAAAAATCTAACGAACCTGCAAATAGGTCTATTCCTTGCTATCATAGAGGCCCATGTGACGAGCATTACATCTTGGAAAGACTTGCCCAAGAGATATTGTTATATCCACAATATACCAGACCGCATTACTCCAACCTCGGTCTAGCTTTGTTAGGAAGGGCCTTAGGTTGTTCCTGTCCACATAATCTACTTCCTCCTTCGGCTTTCACCCTGTCTTTGCACTAACGAAGTAAAACAAAACAGAGAAGGCCGTTCCAGAGAAATCCTATGAAGAATGGGTTCGTAAAAACATACTGCTGCCATTGGGCATGAACTCTACCTCGTTTGATCCTCAGTCGGAAGGTCTCGCCTCCCAAATGGTACTGTTTCTTCACGCTATTCCTACGCTGCTAAATGTTAACGAAACAATACCTGAAAGGCGGTAAGCGTGGTACAGGACAAAGAGACCAAATGGAAGAAAGCTTCCTTTTACAACGAACCATGGGCCAATCCTATGGGCGGTCTCTTCTCCACAGCTGCAGATATGGCTCGATTGGTTGGTTACTGCTCTCGTTCATTTTCCTTTATGCTGTTCTTCACTGATATCTAAGAAACAAAAAAAGATGTCATTCTTCTTCCGAAGCAACACTACAGCAGGCCCCACGCAGCCGTTGGACAGCGTCTCCATCGCGGAGCAGCTCGATCCCGTCATATTGACGAGAGATGGAGAAACTGCCTTTGGTCTTCCTTTTGAGTTCAAGCATACTTCTGGTTATTGGCTTAAATCTGTTCGTTGCTGCTCTCTGCTCTCTGCTCTCTTCTCTCTCTTCTCTCTCTCTCTCTCTCTCTCTCTCTCTTCCCACTCTCTCGGCGCGTCTCCCTCTCCGTCATATTAAACTGACATACCTGCTTAACAAAAGAAATCAGGAAAGCTATCAGGCTATCGCTCCAACATGGCCATTGCTGAGGAGCTGAAACTCGGCGTCTTCATTGCCGTCAACACGGATACCGCTCCTGACGAGACGCCCGCCGTCATGGACATTCTGTTACCCGCTTTCACCAAGGTGCGATTGCATAGTTGTCCTCTTTTCTTCACTTCTCTTCTCCTCAACGAGTCTCACTTCTTTTTCTCGTTGTTGCTATGAAGGTGCTGCAAGAGTTGCAGCCGGCGTATCGCCTGCCGCCTCACTGGAAGCGTTACTTGGGGCAGTATGGAGGTAACGTTCCGCTTTCTTCTTTGTCTCCTCTCCCTGTTAATCGTTTAACAACAAAAAAACCAGAATGGAGGGTATACGAGGAAGAAGGCAAACTTTTGCTGAAGAAAGGGGAGGACGAGCAGAGCAAGGCCCTCTTGACTTACTTCCCCGAAGCCCCGCAGCACAGCATGCGCATACGGCAGCTGCACCCCCAGGCCTGCCGCTGGTACGACGACGGCATGAACGACGAGGTGGCCACCTTCCGTTTCTTTCCTTCCTCCTCTTCCCACTCCCACTCCTCCACCGGCAACAAAGCGGCGCTCTACCTGATGGGCGGTGTTCACTGGCGCACGGAGCCTCCCGCCGCCTCCTTCCCGGAGGACAAAGAGCTGCCTCCCGCTGCCATACTGAGCAGTGCTGCTTGGTAGTTTTTCTCTCTTCGTTGCTGCTTCTTGGCCGGCAACAGCTGCACAGGGTCCATGCTTCTGCTCCTTCTGCTCTTTCGTTGTTTCGAATAGTTACTATTCGTATAACACAACAACCAAAAATTGTATAAAACATATATATAAAACATATAAAACTTTAAAAAAAAATAAAGAAAAAAGAAAAAGAAAAATGGAAGAAGAAAGAGCGGAAGGACCACCACAACCACCACAGGTGCAGGAAGTGCCGCAGAGGGAAGAAGGGCAGCAGGCGGCGGAAGGGACACAAAGCAAGGAGGCGGAGCAAGCTGCCACGACCACTGGGGAAGGAGAAAAAGCCAAGCGCAAACGCAAGAAGAAGAAGAACAAGAAGAAGAAGCAGCAGCAGAGCGGGAGAGGAGGAGCGGGAGAAGGAGCCGCCAGCGCACCGGAGTTCGAGGAAGCGGCCTACTTGGACTGGCTGCAAAGGAACCATGTGAAGGGACTGGACGGGCTGGCCCTCGAGAACGACTTTCCAGTGACGGGGCGGGGCCTCAAGGCCAAGCACGCCCTCCCCAAAGAGTCCGAGATCCTTGCCGTCCCTCTTTCCCTCACCATCAGCCTCCAATCCGCAAAAGACTCCAAGATCGGTCCCCTCCTTTTCCCTTCCTCATCCTCCTCCGCTTCTTCTTCTTCTTCTTCTTCTGCTTCTTCCTCCTCTGCCTCCTCCAAGAACAAACAGCAACAACAAGTGGGCAAGTCGGTGTTGAGCGAGGAAGACATGCTGGCTCTTCACCTCCTCTACGAAAAATTGGTGGAGGGAGCCTCCTCTCGGCACCATCAACACCTCCTCAGCATGCCGCCTGCCTACCCGCTCGTCACCGTCTGTTGGCCGATGGAGGAGGAGGCCAAGGTGCTGCTCAAAGGCTCCAACGCGCTGACCTTGACCCAGCGACTCGCCCAACAGATCCAAGAGGACTGGGAGCAGCTCCGCGCCTCCTCTCTCTTCCAAGACAACCCTACGGTCTTCCCGCCGCACCTCTTCACCTTGGAGGAGTATCGATGGGCCTTGTGCACCATTTGGAGCAGAAGCATGGACTTTGTGAAGCTGTTGCCGGCCAAGAAGCAGCAACGAAGAGGAGGAGGTGGAAGAGGAGCTCCTCCTGCCAGAGAACCGCCCAGGCAGCAACGTGTCCGATGCATCGTTCCCTTTGCTGACATGCTCAACACTCGCCTTGATGCCAAACGAGACTGTCGTCATTAGTACAATTCTCTCCCCGTTTTCCGTTTTCTCTCCTCTCTCTCTTTCTCTCCTCTCTCTCTTTCTCTCCCTTCTGTTTGTTCGCTTCCTTTTTAACTTTATTTCTCCTCGTGCGTGCTTGCATTTTTCAAGCTATGAGGAAGCGACCGGAACCATTCGAATCTACTCCAGGGAGGGCTATAAGGCTGGAGAACAAGTGTTTTTGGACTACGGAGTGGTGCCAAACTCCCGACTGATGCAGCTCTATGGCTTTTGTATGCCCGACAACCCTCACGACACAGTTGACATCGTTGCCGCCATGGATCCCTCCGCTGAGAACTTCTTCCACAAGTTCGACTTATTGGCTACCTTTAACATTGCCCTTCATTCGGTAGCTCTTCATTATTTTCTCTTCTCTTTCTCTTTGTCCCTTTTCTCATAAAACCACTATCTCCTTTCATACACTGACCATACTGTTACTTTGACAAAGGCTATACCGATAAGCCTGCAAGACCCTGTTCCGGAGAAGCTGTTGATGTCGCTTCGTCTGCAGTACGCCGACAAGGATGACATGGATCGTGCTCAGAAGTTGCGGGGCAAGTACGCTGCGCTTAGCAAATCCAACGAGGCCACCATCTTGCGGGCTCTTGCAGCTGCTTTGCTCTCCATGCTACAGGCTTATCCCGATAATGGTCACTTTTCTCTCTCTCTCTCTCTCTCTCTCTCTCTCCTCCTCACTTCTTTCCTCGTTCCCTCCTACAAAGAAATGGTAATGAGAAGTATTGACATTTATGCATAACGTTACAGAGAGCAAAAAGGAGAGTGATGGCGCAGAACCAACCAGCGTGGCTGCAGAAGAGAACGCATCTTTGTCACCGTTGGCCCAGCAAAGAAAGTACTTTGCAAAGGTACTGAGGGAGGGCGAACAGCGCATCATCCGTGCCGCATTGGAAAGGATAGTGGCGCTGCGGGGTGGCTCTGAAGCAAGTGGCCTCTTCTTCTCTTAGCAGCAAATAACATAAAAGAAGGCTTTGCTCGATCCATCCATTGGTTATCCTTTGTCTCTAGGAGCGCGTTTGTGGTGATACCGGCTGTGCTGAGAACGGCTACTTGTGACGACAGCATCTTCACTATTCGCCATCTTTTTCGTTTTCATCTTCGATGCTGTCTTTTGGCGATGATTGTTAGAACGTTGCGGACAAGAGCGTTCAAGCAGAGCGGAGAAGGAGCGTAGCATAGAATCAGAGATCGGCCAGCGAGCAGCAGCAGCGCTGCTTTGCAGAAAGAAGACAAACGTGTCCGAGTAGGAAATGGGCCGGCGTCGAGAAGGGCGATGCTGGAAGCCAGGTAGGTAAGCGTGCTGATGCTTTGCCAGCACCATCTTTTTGGTAAGGTAGAAACTGTCAGCCATCAGTTGGTAAGAGGGAGTGTCCTTCCATCCTGGCACGAACACAGCAAACGATAGAGGACGTTGCCTCTTTTCCGCACAATCCAACCATCGCTCCATGCACAGCGCTAACGCCAACATTGTCTCCTCTAGAAATGGTGGATTTGCTTGGAAAGATCCTTCCAAGATATCACTGTCATCATCACTCTCTGCATCTTTTTGTTGCTCTGAAGTTTCATGCCGAGAAGAGAGCCATCCGTGGAAGAGTGCCTCACGAAAAAAGTTGCCGCGACTGCCAAAGAAGCGATCCACGTCGGGAAAAGCAGAGGAGTAACACCCAAAAGGCAGACTGCAGTTCAATGGGGAGGCGAAGCACTCGTGGCTAACTCCCAGCTTTGCTTGCAAAAACGCGAAGGCTTCCTTCGGTAAGGCCGCTTGGAAACCCTCACCACCAAGGCCTTCGTAGCGAGCCACCATGCAAAATAGTCTTCGCAAGAATGCCTCTTCTAGGTCGTCCATCAGCGGATCGATTGTTTGATCGTGCTTGTCTGCTTCGTGCTGTGATTCTTCGTTTCTTGTATGCGTTGGTGTACAATATTCTAACTGTTCCTTTGCATCGCGTTCTTGTTCTTTGTCTGATGCTGCTTCTTCTTGTTCTTGCATCTGTTCTTTTCCTTTCTTCTTTTGGAGAGAACGATTGGCTCCACCGTTGAGTCGCTCATTTCGAGTCATTGATAGCACAAAGCGCTGCTTGATAACATCATCTACCTTCAAACCAGCTGCATACAATCTTACCAGCTTTTCATAGTGACTGCGACAGATCGAAAAAGAATGATCTGCAAAACCTATCACCACTTCCTCTTCTTGTTTTGGCGGTTCCACCGCTCGTATCTCCTTCCACACGCATTCATCTCCTCTGCTTCCATCACCTTCCTTCCGCTTTTCTCCTTCTCGAAATGAGGCCAACGCAGTTGCTCGCTCAGCGACAGCCTCGCTCAGCTTCAAACATATATCTTGTGCCGCCTCTACTGATAGTCCCTGTTTCAACAGTTCGTGGTAAAGTCCTGGATCCGCCTTCCAGCCGCTTGAAGAAGAACATGATGGTGAAGAAGAAGGAGAAGGTAGAGAAGAAGAAACAGGAGAAGAGGAAGAAGAAGACAGACAAGGAAAGGCAGGAAGTAGAGGATCACAGGCCCGAGTGTGTGGTTCTACCATCTTTTGGGTAAAGCACCATCGAGAAAAGGCGCAGGATGGAGCAGAGGGCAAGCCATGGTTCTTGCACAGCTGCTGCAGCAACCGCTCCAGCGACTTGACAGCGTGCCACCTCATTACTGCAAGCTCGGGAAAGTCTTCTTCTTCTTCTTCCGCTGCTTTCGCCTTGGCCTGTTGGCAGCCAAGTGGAGGGGTGTTCAAAGCGAGAAAGGCTCGTGCGAGCGCAATGTTGTGTTGCCAACGTTCCACCGCTGCTCTGAGTGCCAAGAACGTAAGTGCAGGTTGGTAATGAAGCACCAAAGGGGGAGGAAAAAAATGCCAAAACCGCACTACCTCGTAAGTGCCAGCTCTGGTCGTGGCTGCAAGCGCCTGTTCAGCTCTTCAGCGTTCCACCATGAGTCCTTGTCACCTTCCATGGATGGAACTGCTGCTGCTGCTGCTGCTACGGTGGGCCGTTTATTTTGTTTTTGCCTTTCGTTTGGCCCTCTCTCTTGTCCCCTCTCCTGTCGCCCGTGCTATCTCCTCTCCTCTCCTCCGTCCTGGCACCTCTCCATGGCACCTAATTTTTGCTGGGAGAGAGGTCGAGGGAGAGGAGCGCAGGGTTTTTCAATGCCCGCTTGAAGTAGCAGCGTGGGCTTAGCATCACCACCCACCATCACACACCCAAGCTAAACGTCGCCGTTCGTTTCTCCTTGCCTTTCCAGAAAGGGGAGATCGTGTTGCCTGCTGCTACATTCACGAAGAACACAAGCCTTCTTCTCCTTCTTGTTGGTTGTCCACAAAGATTGATCAAACCGCACTGCAGATTTCCTCTCTTTAGCGAAAAAAAAAGGGTAGAGGATGAGCGGGTGGTGGGCCAGCGAGCAACAGAAGGACGAGGTGCTGCAGTCCTTTGACCGGCTGCAACAAAAGTTTGACGAGCTCGTGGGCACCTGCGACAAGCAGCTGGTCAGACTGGACCAGTGCAACAACCAACGCTCTCCCTCAGGCGGAGGCGGGCCACAACGTTTTTCGCTGGTGATGAGGGACGGCCGGCCCACTTTCACAGAGGCTGCCACAACCAAGGAAGAGGAGGAGGCAAGGAGGAGTCAGTGCGAGAAGGAGAGGGAGGAAGTGGTGGCATGCATGCAAGCCATGGGCCAACGCTTCAAGCTGGTGAGGGAGAAGTGCCCTCGCTTCAAAGAGGAATACGCCACCTGCATGACGGAGCAAGGTGGCAAAGCCCTTCAACGCTGCGTTCCCAAGCTGGAGGAGCTCTACGCCTGCGCTACCCGCGTCTTACCTCCTGTTTCTTCTTCCTCCTCTCCTCGACACAACAACTCCTCCTGACTTTCAACACGAAAGAAAGAACAGGACTCTTGTTTGGTGCGGTTCTTCTTGAAGGGTCTCCCCAAGAGTCTTCCGCCACTTAAACTACTGGACGCAAACTGCTCCCTCCTCTTTCTTCATCTCCGGAGGAAGTGAAGAAATTACGCTGTTGGGGAAAAGCGGGCGAAAAACGGAGGGCGCATTGGCGGCAATTCCACCCGCAAACCCCTGTGGAACGAATACTAAAAACAACAACCTGTTGCTCTGCTTGTCTTGTTTGTCTCTGCCATTCATTGGGCGAGTGGACCCAACCACTTTCGTGCTTGTCAACCAAACCAACCTTGGGGGCTACTACTTCTGCCCATTCATCGCCACTCGTCATTCCAAGAACACATTTTGGAGAACTCTCTTGGCAGAAAAAGCAAGTGTAAGTTACAGGATAGCGGCTGTTGTGGTTTTCAGCTTAAGTACACAGACCTACATGCTCAACAATGGCGACAAAGAATAAGAAAGTAGCAAGCGGCGTGGCATGGGTAGCAGAAGGCCTGTTGCTCTTGGTAGTGTTGATGCTCTTGACCAGCACCCCCACCAGCGTTCATGCACATGAAACGGAGGGACAGAAAGTAGAGGAAGAGGAACAAGGCTTGCTGCACAAACGGATCATAGAAGGAGAGGTAGTTGAGGAAGGGGAAGAGTACCCCTGGATGGGCATCCTCTACGTGGTGCACCCCCAGTTGGACCCAGGGCAACCTATCTGGCGGACCAGGAACTGCGGCTGCAGCCTCATCGCCTCCCAGTACGTGCTGACGGCCGCCCACTGCTTCGAGGAGGTCAGAGCGGATGTGGGAGGAGCCTCCGCCTCCGACTTCCGAGCGGTCTTTGGGCTGAGGGACCTGCGTCAGCTGACCGTGGGGCAGGCGGAGGAGGAGCTGCGCGTCCACGGGGAGGTGGCCAGCTCTCGCCGGCGGGTCTTCCAGGTGGAGCTCGGCGTCATCGACCATCGCTTCCGAGGGGACGATAGCTTCGTGGTAGGAGACACCGCCTTGTTGAAGCTCAGGCAGAAGGTGGTGGCTGGGAGCGGGCTGGTCCCCGTGCGGCTGCCCCTCTCCCTCTCCATCGAGCAGCAACAGGAGCAATGGACGGGAAGGCCCGTCAGCATGATGGGCTGGGGACGCACCGATGGAAGGGACCCCGCCACTACCTCCCCTGTTCTTCGTATCACGCGTCGGCTGTTCGTACAGTCCCAGGAGGAGTGCGTAGCCAGCGTTCGCGCCTCCGCCGAGGCTTTGGGCGAGAGCACCTCGTTCACCGCCTCCGAGGCCCAGCTTTGGGTCTGCGCCGCCTCCAACCCCGTTGGAGCGTCGGGAGCTTCCGTGGGGGACAGCGGCGGCCCGCTGTTCCTGGAGGATGAGAACGGGGAGGGACCCATGCAGATCGGCGTGATGAGCTTCGGCCGGGACTACCCTTGGGCCTCCCCCAACGGGCAGACCTACCCCAACGTGTGGACCCGCATCTCCCCCGATTGGCTGCAACAGCAGGTGCGCGTGACGGGCGGCAGCCTGGAGGATCCTCCTGAGGCTGCTGAGGATGGGGCCGACGTGGAGGACCACGGAGGCAGCGGGTCTCTGCTCGCTTCCTGTTTACTTCGTTTCCTAGTGTAAAACAAATGTTGTTGAATTGTTAAGAAAACCACTTTTAAGTGCAATCACAAGAGATCGTGCGGCTCTTCTCTGATTCTCTCACTTCCCTCCCTTTCCTCCCCCTCTCTCTTCTCTCTTCTCTCTCTTCTCTCTCTCTTCTCTCTTCTTTCTCTCTCTCTTCTTCTCTCTCTTCTCTCTTCTCTTCTCTCTTCTCTCTTCTTTCTTTCTCTTCTTCTCTCTTCTCTCTTCTCTTCTCTCTTCTCTCTTCTCTCTTCTCTCTCTTCTCTCTCTTCTCTCTTCTCTCTCTTCTCTCTTCTCTCAATTCAGAACCGTTTGTGGTTGAATTTCCTCGAAAAAATTCCAACAACAACACAAAAGAAGAAGCCGACAAGAGCAGAACGAGAACACAACGGAGCATGGGAAGGGCCGGACTGGCAGGCAGTGCCGGTTGGTGGAAGGGCTCTCCTCGCACCGGTCCGGCTGGTCAGCTCTCTGGCGCTCGATGGACACCACTCCTCGTTCGATCCCCTCCTGCTGCGGAGTGGACATGCTCGTCCTGGGTACGGACCCGATCCGTTTTTGCCTCGGCTTCGCGGCGTACGTTTGCCACGGGCAGCAAAGCCCCTTCCTCTTCACCGGGCTCCACGCTGGAAGCCAGATTCTCTCGCCAGCAACGCCTCTCCAGAGCGAACAGCCAAGGAAAAAAGGGACAGAGCGACTGGGCCGCCGCTGAGGATACCCTCCCTGAGGAACCTACCGAAGCGCACGCTGCCCTTCAGGCTCTCAAGCCTGGCAGCCTTTGGCAAGACCCTAACCGCCCACCACAGGTATCGCTTCATAGCGCCTTCTTGCTGTTTGCTCTCTCCCTGTTCTTCTTGTTCTTGTTCTTGTTCTTGTTCTTGTTCTTGTTCTTGTTCTTGTTCTTGTTCTTGTTCTTGTTCTTGTTCTTGTTCTTGTTCTTCTTCTTCTTCTTCTTCTTCTTCTTCTTCTTCTTCTTCTTCTTCTTCTTCTTCTTCTTCTTCTTCTTCTTCTTGACGTTTTGGCATCACATCTCCTCTTCTTCTTCCTCTTCTTCTGCTTCCTGTTTGGCTTTCTTCTTTTTTGTTTGTCCCATGTGGTGGCTGTGGCTGTTCTGCTTTGTGTAGCGCTATATGGGCTCATGGTTTGCTTTGGTGGTGGTGCCTCTTGATAATAGGTGATGATCATACACCCGTTTGTAGGCAACAGAAAGAAGCACAAGAAAAAGAAGAGCAAAGAGACAATTACCATATCTGCTGTATCACAAGAACCAAAGGAAGAAGATGACATTGAGAAAGACGATGCTGCCACCTCAAAGACAGGTCTTTTAGCCATGAACTCGTCTTTTCTTGCTTTGATACTGACTATCTATTTTTTCCCTAGAGTTCTTGCAACTTCGTCTTCAAGAAGCAGGTTTGTGATCTCTCTCTCTCTCTCTCTCTCTCTCTCTTCTCTTCTCTTCTCTTCCTCCCTCTCCTTAATGTTGCCCCACGAAAATTTATTTAGTGGCCTTGACGGAGGCATTGGAATGGCCAGTAAGCCATGCTCAAGTCATCAAAGTGAATGCCATCAATGCAGCAACATTCTTTGGAAAGGGCAAAATCCAAGAACTGAAAGCGTTGCTGGCTCAGCGTCCATGCGACATTCTGGTCATCGACAGCCTTTCCCTTCAGCCCACCCAAACCTTCAACTTAGCCTCACAACTTAATTGTAGGGTAAAATGAAACATCACCACTGAAAATGAATCGCTCTCATCTCCTCGCATCTGTTTTTGACAAACGATGAAATAGGTTATGGATAGGTTTAGGCTTATATTGGAAATATTCTATAACAGAGCTCAGAGCAGAGAAAGCCAATGTCAGGTGGAGTTAGCCTCGTTGCCATATCAACGAATGCACTTGAGTACTGCCCTTCAATCCGTCCATTTGGCACAACAACGTGGTGGTGGTGCCTTCTTGGCTGGCGCAGGTGAGACCTTGTTGGAGTTAGAACGCAGAAAGCTGGATGAGCGCGAGAAGAAGCTAAGACAGGAGCTAAGGCAGATCTCCAAGTCCAGAGAGTTGCAACAAGAAGGTAGCAACTCATCATTTACGTTGTTTTGTTCCATTTCTAATGTTGTTGGTTTTAATGAAGTGAGGAAAAATAGAGAAATGCCATTAGTAGCATTATTAGGATACACAAATGCTGGAAAGTCAGCTCTACTCAACCGATTGGCCGGTACATCATTAATCAGCCATGACATGCTCTTTGCTTCTCTTCACAGCCACGTGCGCGGAATCCGATTACCTTTAGGTTGGTTGCTTACGCTATTTATTGAGAAAATAACTAACAAGCTTTATCAACAAACAACAGGAACAAAAGTATTAGCAGCAGATACAGTTGGATTTATCAGCGATTTACCACATGACTTGGTGGCACCTTTCACAGCGACGTTGGAGAACATCAATCATGCTGACATAATGCTGCACGTACGTGACGTTACTCATCCAGAGACTCGTCGCCAGAATGAGAGCGTACATCAAGTATTGCGGCAGATGAACGTTGATCCTTCTTCTTATCATCAAATCGGAGATGAAGACCAGACGGCTGGCGAAGGAAAAGGAAAAGAGTTTTTGGAGGTATGGAACAAGGTAGACTTGTTGGATGAAGTGACAAAACAACAGATGAAGAGCATCATACTCGCAAAACGGAACAAAACACAACATCAACAAAGTCAACAGCCAGAAAACGAAGACGATCTAACTTTGCATTCAACATCCTCTGGCACAGACAGTGAAGCACTGTTGGACGAACTGCGCAGGAAAGACAACGTTTTCCTGATATCTGCCAAGACAGGGGAAGGCTGCGATGAACTGTTGCAACACGTGGAAGAAAGGATCCATCGCAAGTATCATGGGAAACAAACCAAGCTCTATGAATTCCTGGTGCCGGTGTCATCTTCGACGGGACAGGCCCAAATGAACTTCCTCCACCGTAACGGCTTGGTCAAAGAGATCAGAGATGTGGCGAAGCCTACGGATGACACATTAGAAGGAAATGATGAAGAAGAAGAAGAAGGAGGGGAAGATGATGAAAATAAGCTGATGTCCGTGGTTGTACAGATGGAAGCGCAGGCCTTCAATCAGTTCATGAACCAGTTTGCAGAAAAGTGAAACGCTTATAAAATGAAATTGTTTTGCGAAGAGGCACTTTTTAAGGTGGTTACCTTAAATTAATTATGATGACGAAATTTCGGAAAAATATTCCCATAATAGAAACGGTGATGAGAAATTCACTTTTTCCGATTGGCTCAGGAATATGAATAGTAGTTTAGATTACAGTTTCACAAAGAGGTTTTCTAAACCTATCTTATTTTTTTTTTTGCTTCAACGAAGTTACGCCAAAGACAGAACCGAAAGTGCATCACGGGGGGAATGGCAGCGCAACAACAAGGAGTAGTAGCGAAAACCTATGTGGAGGGAACAAGGCAACCCAAAATCTGGCCCTGCGACGATGTTTACTTCACAGAGGACTTGGTTTGGCTGGACAGCGCGGAACCGCTTCGCCCAACCTGTTACAAAAGAAAAGGCGGCCTATCGGACTGTACCCAACGCATAGGTCCCGCTTTGTACACCAAAAACTATGGGCTGTTCCGCTGCGGCTGCTTCCTTGGTGAATGCTCCCTCGATGACGAACTCCGTGGACGGCTGCTCTTGCGGCAAGCACTCGGTCTTTCGTGCAAAGCCGACGTCGAAGCCGAAGAGGAGGAAGAAGACGGACCAGAGTCCAGCAACGTCGAGCTGCAACGCTTCTTCGTGTTTGGTAAGTTTAGGATATTCGTGAGGGCCACTCGCAACCTCCGACGCAACGAAAAGCTGCGAGTAAGACGCGTCGAGGATAGTGGACTATATTGGCCTACTTCTTTGTTAGAGAGACTTCGAGGTCTGCTTCAAACGGAATCTTATGAAAGCAAAGAAGAAGAAGAAGACAAAGAAGAAAGACTGTCAGATTACTTAGAGATACGAAAGTTAGCAGATAAGCAGCATCCATGCAACGGACAACACGGTTGCTTTGCCCTACTTCCGTATAGAGAGGGAGAGGTGGTCTGCATCTACGCTGGCGCTGTGGTGAATATGGACGTGGGCGAATACGAAAGCTACTATAACGTGGACTACAGTACCCAGTCGGCACCAGAGCGGACCTCCCGCATGAGAGTGGACGCCTCTTGGATTGGCAACGAAGCGCGTTTCATCAACGACTATCGCGGTGTGCCGACATCTTCATCGTCAGTCTCGAGTCCGAATGTCAAGTTGGAAAAGGTATGGCTGGGTATCGCTCAACCCCAGCATTACCGCAAACACCTCGAAGAAGAAGAGAAGGATCATCTGGTAGTTGTAGTACAATGCATCAGAGACATTGCTGTGGGCGAGGAACTGTTGTTGGACTATGGAATGCGGTTTGTGTTTGTGTTTAGTTTTCGTTGAAGGAAGAGGAGATGTTTTCCTTAACAGGATCATAGGCTGGTGTTGCTGACAACCTACCAAAAATAAAAAAACCACACAACAGATATTGGGCCAGCTAACGTCTGATCATGATGGTCAGTAGTTGAATGATTTTAAAGCTAACTCCTTTCCTCAGTTGGCCCACAATCACGCATCACGAACAGGCATGCTGAGCTCCATTCAACAACCATCCGGAACTAAATGTAGATAGTGTTACCAACCAACTACTGGACTTGGTGACGTTACCTGACCCTTTTTGTTTATGTTAACTCCTTTTCTTTCAAATTCTCCAAAACTTTAGAACTTCCTGTGTCGTTGTTACCGGCGGCCAAATAGTCTTGTTTTTTTGTTGTTGTTGTTGTACAAAACACAGTGCCAATAAACCAAACAGAAAACAGCGAAAAGCAGAATGAGCAACAAACAAAAAGATTTTTACTTCGGATAAACAAGGTAGATAGTCTGTCGTCGAAACATGCCAAAGTGCTTCAAGTTGACTTCAAGGTCAGTGTAAGGCTGCACTCGTCTTCTTCGATCCCAGTTTCATCATCATCAGCACTTTTTTCATTCTCTTCCTCTACTGGTTGTCTTTCCTTCCCTATGTTCCCCGCAATTGTAGGTTTGCCTTCTAAGTTGTAGAAGCTGGGGTAGTTGATTGCCTTGTATATTTTATAAGGGACACCAATAACAAAAACCAAAGAGAAAGAGAGAGAGAGAGAGTAAAAGTTTTAAATCAACCTTCTCCGTTTTGCTGCCAGCGAATGTGCAGGTCGATAGCCATGAAGAGACAAAAGGTCAGAGGAAGAGGAAGGAGAAGAAGAAGAGGAAGAGGAAAAGGAAGAGAAAGAGGAAGAGGAAGAAGAAGAAGAGGAAGAGGAAGACGCTGCCTGCCACCTCTCACAAAAAGACAGAGAAGCCTGCACACCAAAAGAAGACCATTGACCAGAAGAAGAAGAAGAAGAAGGAAGAAGAAGAACAAGAAGGAAGAAGAAGAAAAAGAAGAAGAAGAAGAATGGTGGGAGTAAGCATCATCGTCATCGTCATCATCACCATTTTCGTTCATACAAGAGTGGTCCAAGGAAGACCTTTTGCGCTTTTTGCCCTTCTTCTCGTTCTTTTGCCTCCATTGTTTCCGGTATAGGAATATCTTCCACAATGTCTTCCTTTTATTCTTACACTTGTCCACAGTTCGTGGTTGGGCTCGCCTTGAATCAGCTTGTATCTGCAGTTTAAAAGTTTAACAGCAAAGCAAATGTTTGAAAGGGCCTGAGTTCGCCAAAAAATACAGTTTTACACCCAAATAACTGTGAAAAATATCGATAAAATTATCAGAAAAAATGTTGTCTTTTATTGTTCTCCCGCTCGGGCTTTTGGGCACCATTTCGCGCTAACTTGCCCTGTACTGCCTGGGTTCATCGCGGAAGTGCTGACGTAATCGGCAAACGCCGAGTTTTTGAAAGGGCCTGAGAAGTTTTATCGTTGTTTTTTCCCCCTGATTTTTTTTTCCTGTGTCCGTACGTCTCCCGCAAGTACTTGAGCACCGTGGAATAAAGATCTTTGATTTATTCTTCCGACCTTTTTCTTTTTTTTTTGCCGGTGCGAAGCAGCTCCTCAAAGACTCCCGGATGCTTGGCCGACAGGCAGAGCGCATGTTCCTCCAGCAGGAAGCGATCCACGTCGTCGTTGGGGACGGCCACCTCGTGGTATTTTTCGAGCCTTACGCACGGGGTTGGTGCGGTGTTCGTTGCCGGGATGGTGCGTCCGAGCATGTGGGCCATGGCGTTGAACTCTGGCAGGGTCTCATGGAACGGCCCGCCCACACGCCCCTTTACCCATCGTAGAATGTCCGCTCGGCCGTAAATGGCTGCATAATCGGCTGCACACAAGTACCCCTGTCGGATCTTGCTGTCGTCAAGCATGCAGCGGCGTTGCACCACCTCCGCCACGAGTTGCGCCATCTCCACGTGTCCCTGACGGGCGGCGGCTTTCATGGCCCTTTTGTAGTCCCAGGCTCGAAACGCGTCCCAGGAGTACGACGTCTCCAACCATCGCACCAAGTCAGTGTTCCCGGATTCCACCGCCAGTTCCACGATGTCCTCGGGCCAAGGGAGAGGCGGAGCGAACAGCACTCTGAGCCACTGGACCACCCCCAATTGCCCGCACCTGGCGGCCTCCGATAGGATCACGGGCGCAGTGAAGAGCTTGACTCGATCCCTGCTATTCGCCCAGTACCATTCGAGCGTGTCCAAGCGGCCGAAGCGTGCCGCCCCACAGACGCTAGTCACCTCTCTCTCATCAAAGGCCCCCAGTTTGTGTTTCATCCAATTCATGACCTGAATCCTGCCACGGACGGCCGCTACCGCCCATTTCTCGGCGTGGTGGAGCTTTCGGTAAAAGAGGTGCATGAACTCACCACCACCTGTTCGAAGCAGCAAGTCCAATACGTCCACCCGACCTCCCTTTATGGCGCCTACAATCACTCGCTTGTGCAGGTCTCCCTGACTAAAGCGCATCTGCGCGGTGGTGCCAGCGCGGATGCGCCTAGCGAACATCATGTCCATGAGCTCGCCGCCGTAGTACCCCGCGGCCTCCGCCAAAGCATATTTCCAGCGGATGTAGGGCGGCGGCGGTGGCTCGCAGTACTCCGAGGGCTTAGCGGCCACGATATTTGATGGTTTTTCGCGGTCACTCCATGCCGCTGTATTGCACCACTGCGTTATGCATCGCAGGCTGATCACAGGTCTTCTTCCAGCCAGGTACAATATTATGGCATTCCAGTGCTTGCATACGCTACGCACCAGGCCCTCCAATCCCACCAGCCCCACGTCCGTTAGGATCTGTGTCAGAACCTCGGGCGGGAGGACTTTGTTGATGATGGTGATGAGGTATGGGTGCGCATGCACGTGGATGTGGCCAGCTGGACAAGTAGTCAACAGCGATGGAGGGTTCATGGGGGATAGAGTATATTTGTTTGTTTGATTGATTGTTTGTTTGTTTGATTGTTTGTTTGTTTGCTTGTTTGATTGTTTGTTTGTTTGTTAGTTTGTAGGAAAAAACAAATTGGCGTCCACTTAAATAGCCCCAAAAAAAAACCGATGGGTCCTTAGTTGCGACCCTTCGACAGCGATGACGTCATACAACTTCTCATGTCGACCTAAAATTTATTATTGTCGACATTGGGCTGAGAAATTTAAGGGGAGCAATACGGTGATCTACTTGGCATGAGAGTCCTCCGTCGCGAGACAGTAGTCCAGCATGTACGCAATGAAGAACGAAGAAATAAGAGAAGTCGCTGGTGGCGAGGAGGAAGAAGAAGAGGAGGAAGAGGAAGGTCTGCTGGAGCATGAAAAAGAAGTATTTCTGTCTGAGGTGCACATCACGGAGATACCACAACCAACAGCTGGCGTAGGTGAGGACCGCTTTATCACTCGGTTGAACATCGTGCTACCTCTCGCTTCTAGCCAACCCAGGCCCGATGAAGAGAACAAGGCCGCCTCCAACAGAGAAGGAGGTTTTGCAGTCGATGAGGAAGGAGACCTCATTGTCGTAAGGCGCAAGGTGGGCACAGGAGAGGAAACACAACAACAACCGGTGATAACACTGGTGCACTCGATGGCGTCGCCGCTTTGCTCGGTGGGGCTGCAGCTGTGGCGAGGCGCTCTGTTGCTGTCGGATTATCTCCTCTATGAGGGGCATCGCTTGTTTCAGGGCTGCAGCGCGATGGACCTGGGCTGTGGCGTTGGGCTTACTTCCATCGTGATGGCCATGTTTGCCAGCACGCTATGGGCCACTGGTACTAGCCCGTTCCTGTTATTATGTGTTCTCATTTTTTTTTAAAAGCAGTTCGCTGTTGTGCTGATTTTATGCGTTATCTTTGTGAACGAACGAATGAAGACTATGAGGAGGAGATACTGAAAAACTGCGAGCGAAATATCCAACTAAACTCCTACTTATTCAACAGTGGTCGTGCCTGTTCCTCCAATCCTGTTCATGTCAAGAAGTACTCTCTCTCTCTCGCCTCTCTCTATTCCTTCTTTTCTTCTTTTTCTTTCCTTGCGTTCTATGCTGCAGCCGCTAATAACATGTTTTGAATGTTCCTGTGAAGGTTGGATTGGAGCAAAGGCATTCAAACGGCAGAAGAGAATGGTGGCTGCAAGGATGAACGGTTCTGTTGGTCATGTGAAGAAATGAAAGCGGTAGCCCGTGTGTCTGTATTTCTGGCGGCTGATGGTAACAACTTTTAACTCCTGCACTTATGCAACTGCTGATCGCCTTCTGCTTCTAGTTATTTATGAGGACAGCATTACAGACAGTTTCTTCCACACACTAAGGTTTCACCTTTCCTCTTTATGTTCTTCTACACTTGGTTTTTTAACAACCTCGTGCAGACAACTTATGCAATTGACAGAGAGTGAAGAAGGAGGTAGACAACCAGCCACAGCCTACATCGCTATCGAGAAGCGGATAAACTTCACGTTGGAAGACCTGGCTCCCACGGCAAAGGCTTACTCTCATTTCCGCACCTACTTTGTCGCTTCGGATGATGAGCAGGGAGTCGAGGAACAAGCAAAGACGGAAGGACGGCCACATTTCAAGGGCACACTTATTCCCACAGACTGCATACCGCAATACTTTGAGTATGATAGAGTGGGAGAGTTAGAATTGTGGAACCTGACCTTATTGTAGGCCTTCTTGTAAGTTATCTTGATACCCCGCGAAGTACTCTCTCTCTCTCTCTCTCTCTCTCTCTCTCTCTCTCTCTGGCGTTCAAGGAAAAGTATCTTCAAAGAGAGGCACTGCAAAGGCCACCAAGCCATCCGATGTAGATCCATTCTGCTGCGCTATCCGTGATAGAGTTGATGAGGAGGCATCGGCAGAAGAGGAGGTGAACTGGGGACCCCAACTGAACTGAGGCATGTACGCTCTTCGCTGCTGCGAGGAATAGTTCGGCCCGCTGCGGTGCCACACCATGGACGACAAGAGGACGAGGCTGCCTTGAGGAAGGATCAAAGCGTGCTCTCCTTCGATCTCCTCTCCGTTCTCTATCTCCTCAGCTTCCTGTCTTCGAAGTTCTTTTTCGTCGGGATAACGAGCTGCCATCTCTCGATGATGTCGCGTGTACTCTTCCGGTGAAGTGAAGCAAAGGTGAGGGTTTGTGGGTAAAGATGAAGGAGGAGGGGGATAGGGTAAGATATAAAGGCAGCCGTTTTCTTCGTCCATGTCGTCCATCGCTATCCAAGCGGAGATGTATGGCCTTTCTGTTGTGCGAAGTGTTTTTGCTCCTTCGCCGCTGTCCAAGTATCTTCTGTCCTTTAAGGTGTAAAAAAGAGAGACGAAGAAGAAGAAGAAGAAGAAGAAGAACAAGAACAAGAACAAGAACAAGAACAAGAACAAGAACAAGAACAAGAAGAAGAAGAAGAAGAAGAAGAAGAAGAAGAAGAAGAAGAAGAAGAAGAAGAAAGGTGAACCTGATGATAAGCGAAACGGGAGGCATCACCCGAGTTCTCAGTTTTAACTATGTACTGTTCGTTGAGCTGTTTCAAAATTTGAAGGGTGGCCAACAAAAAGTGGATCCAGTGAGAAAAAGCGACAGTGCGACAACGAGTGAATACGTACAAGGCACACTTCTCGTGTGTTACCAAATGGAGAAGATAAGACTTCTCCCAGGTAAGCTCCAAACAACAACTCTCTCGCAATGACAGCAGAGCAGGAAGCAGAAGCTGGCCCGCACACGCACGAACGCTCCGCCATGTAAGCTTCTCTATCCGTTCGACACGAGGCGTTACCACGCTGACGGCTCATGGGCTCTGTGGTAAACCACGGAGCATTTAGTCGAGGCCCAACCTGTAGGTGCACGCAGTAAACAAAAACAAAACGAACCAAGAATACATCCTTCAGTTTGTTCCAGTGCTTCTTCCCTTTGTTCTCTGCGTTGTTGAAGAAGGAAGCCAAGCTCTTCCCTCAACGCCGATAGAAACGGCAGAAGCTGCTGTGGGGACAACACCAGGAAACCTTTCTCGTGGAAAAAGCTCGTTTGCCACCGCTCCAACAACCCAACCTCTTTCTTGTTGCTGTTGTCTCCTTCCATTTTACTTCCTTCTTTAGCTTTCCTTCTTTCTGCTTTCGAAAAAGAAAGAGAAAAGAAAAAAGAAGAGGAATGGTGAGAATGAACTTCTTTGTTTGCTTTTAGGACTTGATGATAATATAACTTGTTAGTCATCATGGGGAGCGGCAACAGAGTTGCTTGAGTTGTTGGCCTTAGGCGTGGAAGTCCAAGGTCGCCAAGGATGGACGCCGAGCTGAGGCCTATCCACAAGGTCGGGTCCATAAAGCATAAGTATCTTAGCGGAAGCGGCCAATCCGCCCAACCAAAACAATATCACTAGAATCTGATACACTATTCCTTCTTCTTCTGTTTTACGCAAGGAAGAAAGATGTGTTATTGTAATAAAACAAAAAGCAAAAAACAAAAACAAAAAAAGACCTTCTGGCGCAAAGATGGAAGCTAAGAACATTACAGCACCGATCAGAATAGCAATCATGCACTACAAACACAAAATTATGTCATTTAGTTTTGTGGTAAGAGAGAGAAGAGAGAGAGAGAGAGAGAGAGAGAGAGAGAGAGAGAGAGAGAGAGATACAATGATGGAGAGAACAGGTCTGTAGTTGTTGAAAGGTGAAGTGGTGATAGCGCTTTGCTCATCAACGATGTAATTGCCCAAGAACAAGTCGAACGAGTCCTTATTTTTTTTAAGGAGTAAATAGATGCATTTTTTTTAAGGTCGAAGGAAGAGAGCGAGAGAGAGATAGGTACCTGCCGAAATCCGTCTTTGAAGTTGTTGAGAAAGTAACGAGTGACACTGTTGGCTCCATCATTGACCACGCCTCTCAGCGTTCTCTTTCCGGTACGAGTAAAATCCGTTTTGAGAGCGCCAGTACCTGCATACTGGAAGCTGATGGTATCCGCGTTGTTCGCCCACACTAAAGGAGTACGAACAGTTGGGTTTGCTTAGTAAGGGCTTTTATCCATGTTAGTGATAGGAAGTACCATGCTTCAATCGAGAGTCCAAGTCGGGATGGTTGGCGATGAAGTCTCCTTCAGCTAGAATGCCAACATACCTCAACTGGAGTTCCAGGCTGCGTCTAGCAATCATGCTCTGATCAGAATCGAGTTTGTGCGCGCAAGTTAGTTGATGAAAGGATGTTAAGGAGATGATCATTACCTGAACTACATTTGTTCGGTCCAAGTTATCAATACAGTTTGTTCGGAAGACTCCGTCTTGTCTGGTGGTAATGTTGTGGTCCTTTGTATCAAAGGAAAGGAAACCAAATTTCTCGATGTCATCCTGCAAGTTATCCATAAGGTCATGAAGACGATTCCAGTTTTGTTTGCATTCCTTGTGAAAGTCAAATGCTACATAGCGCAGTTTTGATACCACTTCCAATTGATTTACCTGTTATTATTTGAGTATAAGAGAAGAGTGAAAGTAGAGAGCAGAAGATTATGTACGTGGTTTTCATATTCTTGAGCAAGCGTTCCTTCAAAGCCTTTCTGATTGATGAGGTTGACCAAGACTTGCCTTCCATATTGTGATATTTGCTTATCAAAATGCAAAGCAATAGATCTAGCCTGTAATGTGAAGTTATACACTTCAGTACGGAGAGAGAGGGAGAGGGAGAGGGAGAGGGAGAGGGAGAGGGAGAGGGAGAGAAGTGAGCACAAACGCTATGAGTTTTGGTAGGACGAATATGAGCTCTAGGCTTGTAGGAGATGTCTGGATGCTGGTTCCAAAAGATCGGAATGGAGCCACGTGTCTGCACAAAGGAGCAACAGTCGACGGTAGTAGTAGCTCTGGAGCCACGCTGTTTCACAAGCAAGATTTGCTCTGTTTCGACATTGTTGGCTACTTCGCCCTTCTCATCCACGCCTCGAACGTTGTATCGAGTGCCAGCACGGTTGAGGTTTCTTCTGGAGATGAGGACATAGTCAAAGACAGAGTCACCAAGGCGAATGTCGTTCTCGATATGGATGTAGCCCATCATGAGGGGCAGAATCCATTGGTCCAGTTGGTTGGCGATAAGGTCCTTCGACAAGTGCTTGTTCCAAAAGAATCGTGGATCCACCTTTGACGGAGCAGAGAGCACCGGAGAGAGAATGGAAGAAGAGGAAAGAAGAGATACCAATAAGTAAAGCTAGACAGAGAGGAGAAGAAGCTAACGAACATAAAAAGTCTATACCTTCTCCCAAAGAGCAGCACTCCTCGGTTCCTCCTCGCTTCCACTCTTTTCCTTTGACAAACGCACCTGAAGCCGCGTGGTGATGTCGCAGGTAGTCGAGAAGTAAAAGTACTTGGTGGCAAGAATGTTGCGCAGCATGGCCAAGTAGCGAGCCTCATCTCTTTGCCTCTCGTTCGAGAGGTGGGTGGTCACAAAAGGAATGATCTTGGTGGCCGCCACGCGCCACACATGATGCCCTTGCAACAGACCTACCAACTGGCGCTTCGTGATGACCACGAGGTAGGGGCCTATGTTTTGAAAACAAAAAGAAAGACAAAAAACAACGTAAGGACAGAGAGGTTGAAGCAAAGAAGAAAGAGTAGTGGCCTACCGCCAAGGAGGCGAATGACGCCAACCAACCCAAAGATTTCTTGAGTTGTGCCAGGGCTGCCTGCTGCCGGTCCTCCTTTGTTTCACTTTTAGTTTCATGGAATAACTGAGAGAGAGAGAGACAGAGAGAGAGAGAGAGAGAGAGAGAGAGAGAGAGAGAGAGAGAGAGAGAGAGAGAGAGAGAGCAAGAGGAGAAAGAGGGATGCTACTGACCAGCCGGCCGCACAGCAAAAGTACCAGTGGTTCTGTCGATTTCCAACCGAGTGGAGTGCAGCTTGGAGTTGGAAGGTTCCAAGACAAGCTGGTCCGCAGTCGTCACCAGCCGAAAGCTATCCGGCAAAGGCATCGCCTCTCTCATCGTATCTCCTTCTTCCCCCTCCGCTCGCCCCACTTTTTCCGGCTCTGTTGCACACTAATTTTTGTAACAAAAAGAAAAATTCAAAGACAATGAGCGAACAACCATACAGTGAAAAGATAGCCTTTTCACGATAAGACAATGTGGCCGAGTGGTTAAGGCGACGCACTGCTAATGCGTTGGGCTCTGCCCGCGCAGGTTCGAATCCTGCCATTGTCGACATTATTTTTTGCCCTCCGGAAGCAGAACGATCTGCTTAGCCCACAACGGTAGTGGTTTGATCCAGAGGCAACGACCGACCGTAGCAGTCGCAATTAATACAATTAAACTCGATCGACTTTTCGGAAGATAAGGCAAATATTAATTGAAGCGCAATTTGAAAACATAACATTCTAAGCAGTATTACTTTGCTGGCCGGCTTGTTAATTGCAAAAGAATACGAAAATGCGAGTCCTTCCAGCACAGAACGCAATTTTTTTCCTTTTGCTTATGCCTTCTTTTCCTTTGTACCAAGCGCAACAATGCGAACCTTCTTTTGGCAGTATTTCCGGGCCCATAAATCAGCCCTTCCTTGTGCTCGGTCAGCCAGCGACCATGACGTTTGACAACTGTGAATGGCTCCCCACAGTGAACACAAGCCAACTTTGTTGCAGCTACCTCAGCTCCTCCAGCCCCAGTAATCCTCAACCCTTGGCACTGATTGCTATTGAAGCTCTTGCTGCTCCAAACTTCCGATTAAGCCTCACCACCATCCCTCCTGCCCCTTTGGTGGACGTCACCATCACTGTGGATTGCGCGGTACTAAGTACCGCGTCAATTTCCGTAGTGGATCCACCAGTATATTCGTCTAATTCGGTTCCCTATAACTTCTCATACGATGGGATATCTCCTTGCACATTTTATTTTGAAAATTTTACTTACTGCCCACCAGACAGCAGCAGTTCGCAAAATTCTTCTGCTTCTTCTTCTTCTTTTTCTTCTGCGTCTTCTTCTTCTTCTTCTTCTTCTTCGTCATCCTCAGATGATGAGTCAAGCGACAGCCAGGAAGGACAAAAGCTCCCTCTTGACGTGGACTTGGTGCGGAATAGCCCTGATCTGATACTTTCTTCGGTGGAAGCGCCTGGTTTTCAGGTACTGGCCTCTTATGGGACTTTTGTAGCGAAAAGCACTGGAGAGATCATTGGTTCTGGGGACACTTGGATGAAGTTGCCAGACAGAATCACGAAAGAGGGCAATGTGGAACATACGGCAATTTTAAACCTTAGCACCTCTTCTTTGTCCATTTCGCACGTGGTGTTAGCAACCGAGCAAATTCTTGAGGTTATTCCAGGCTTCAATGTGACCTTGACTACTGGCCCTTCAGTAAAGTCCTCTGTGCTGATGCAACGCTGGCCGTTTGTTTCTCCCTCTTCCGGATTCACTTGGAATATCACGTTGCGCTTGGTCTCAGAGGCACGCTTTCAGGGTAAGCACACCC
Source organism: Balamuthia mandrillaris (assembly GCA_031835245.1). Classification (NCBI taxonomy): domain Eukaryota; phylum Discosea; order Longamoebia; family Balamuthiidae; genus Balamuthia; species Balamuthia mandrillaris. The sequence continues at coordinate 89,124 of JAVKOQ010000003.1, read as the reverse complement.
AGAGTATTTCGTTGACTCAACCTCATTTTTTTTAAACGATAATATCTCTCTCTCTCTCTCTCTCTCTCTCTCTCTCCCACCTACATATCGCGCCCACAGCTCCAAATTGTGTTACAACGGAAAGTGCGGTGGAATGCACCAGCAAAACAAATACTCCTGTGCAGGTTGTTGCCGCGCTTATCCTCAAAGCATTGGTGGACGATCAATTGCTTCAGATTCCATTCACACATGCTATAGATGCTGAAGGCTTGATTCATTTCCAGTTTCAGCTGCCTTCATTCACCAATTCTTGCTTCATTGACCCTGGTTGGTATTTTTCCTTTGCTCACTTTGTTCCTTCTCTCACGAAGTTCCTTGGCAGATCTTTCATTGGTGTTGCAAGATCAGGATGATAGACAGTCAAACAATGATAACAAGGAGGATCCATTGTTGGTGGTCTATGTGGTTGTGCCACTGCTGGTTGCGTTGACTGCAGCTTTGATCGCAGTTGCAATGTCGATTCTTCACATGAAAAGAAGAAAGAAGAGCAGACATCGGGTTGCTGCAGCACTGAAAAAATCAACTGCAACATAGAGAAGGATAAACTACTTTGTTTCATTCCTTTTATTTATTTGTTTTTTGACTAAACAGAAAGAGAGAAAGAGAGAGAGAGAAGAAAAAGAAGAAGAAAAAGGTAGCATCTGAGGACAGGCTTAGTTGGCGGCGAGGTAAGGCGCGATGATGTTTTGCTGGAACCATTGGTCGGTGAATCGGAGGTGGTCGCCGTCCACAGATAAGAATACAAGCTTGCCGTTTTGGTCCAACGTTTTGAGGCCAATCCAATCCTATGTTTTTTTTGAGGCTAGTAAGAAAAAAGAAACCAAAACAAGGAACTCTAAGTGAGGTTACATATTTACCTGTTTGTAAAGATCAGTTTCGTTCATGGGTACGATGGTGGAAAGGCTTCCTTTGGCGAATTCTCCGAACCATTCGCTCTCACGAGGCACAACCATTGAATCTCGCAAGAACTTAACCAACACAAACTTATTCAAGCTTGTAAGATGCTTCTTATACAGAGGGTTCTTTGCCTATTTGCGAATGAAAAGGTTAGGTGACGTTCTCTCTCTCTCTCTCTCTCTCTCTCTCTCTCCATTGCATTTTCATCATACCGCTTTTTCGTTGTTGATATCTGGAAGGAAGATGTTGTTGGCGAGGTAGCTGTCGTATTGGAGAGGGTCCTTGAAGTACTGCGCCTGCACGATGCTGCGCTGCACAAAGTAGTTGTAGACGCCAAAGCCCAGGACCTCGTTGACGATGGTGCAGATAGTGGTGTTGGGGGTGACACAGTTGGGAATGTCGGCCACGCCTTGGTGCTGCCCGCCTATGCTGATGAGGTTGTAGACGGGCGGGTCGTTGCAGCGCTCCACGTAGGCGCGAAGGAACTGGCTGCCTTGGCTGAAGCCAATGGCGTTGAAGCCGCCTTGCAGCTTGGGATCGTTCTTCACTTTGTCGCATACAAAGTCCACCTGGTCGTTGACGTTGGAGAGGAAACCTTCGATCTCATCGGCCACCATGGAGCCGCCGATCTCCACGCTGTAAACGTAGGTGTCAGGGACTTGCGTTTGGATCATCTTCTGGATGCGACCCATGCTTGTTTGGGAAATGCAGTCCACTCCTGAGTTAGCACCACTTGTAACAAATAAAACATAAAAAAGAGAAAGCACGATACCTGAAAGAGTAGCAGCAAGTGTCGCCCATGCCGTGCCACAACACCACAGGTCGCCCTTTTATTATTGATGGTCGGTTAGGCGCTGAGAGGGGGGAAAAAGAGGTGATGGAGTAGGAAAGCAAGAAAGGGAGGTTTTTTAAAAAAAACAAGAGAGCAACCTGCATGAGTTCCAAGTACAGCGCTGAGAACGACGACAGCAAACACCACCAAGGTGAGGGCAACGCCTTGTCTGCTCATCTCTCTCTCCTCTTTCTTTTTCGTTACGCTTTTTTTCTGCATTAATTGCAGCATGTTGGTTCGACTCCCACCCTCGTCACGTAATTTTTGATTATTTCAGTTTAATTTGTCCAATCGAATTTCAAACAACTTCGCTCAAATTAGGACATTATGCGGAAACGTCGCACATCAACTTTATTCTTGGAGCGATCATTATTTTTTTTTTGTTTCAAATGCAGTAATGGTTTGGTACTGTATGACTAGGTCATCAAGTTACCACCGCTTGTTTATTATTGTTTTTTAATCAAAGAAAGTGCATAGTGCAATGGTAATGTTGCCATATATCTGTTGGTCGAATAGTGGTACTCTGCATACAGTTTAAATAAAATGGAAGCGTACCTGTTTGCATTTCAAAGAGAAAAAAAAGCTTAAATGTGGTGAACAAAAAGAAAAATAAATTCATACCTTTCTTGTTTTATAATTTTAGTTGCATGAGCAGAGTCTTTGTGTCTTGCTATAATTCGTTGGTACTGTGAATCAACTTGTTTGCACAAAGAAACATAACTTTGGATAAAAGTTTGAACGTTTGCTTTCCATGTTGGAAAGTAGTGAACAAACTCTAGCATGTTACAAAGTAAAAGATTTAAAATATGAACATCAGTCATTTCTAATGTCAACAAGTTTGGAACGCCTTTTGAAACGCGTAAAATAAGCAGGTGTTTCACCATGTTCAAATGAATAGAGAGGAATACCTTGCGAAACGTTATGAAAGCCAATCGAGTTGGCCGCTATATACATTGGAGATGTAAGCTGCAACGCCTCGTCAGCAGAAAAATATACAATAAACCCTTTTACGAATAACAACACTTTGGTTAATGGAATTTAAATGAACAGTAAATGTGATGAACAAACCTTTGGCAACCCAAGGCGCCATCCAAAAGAGCTTTTGTTTGAGTTGTGCGAGAGATGTACATTGCTCTGTAGGAAAGATAATTGGCGTGCTCCAATTATACTTGTTTGCTTCAGTAAATAAACATTGTTTTAAGCCCGTTCGCCTACTTATTACACCTACAAGCACAATACTGGATACGCAGTGTTAATACTACTGTAGGATAAATGCTCAAAGAAACAAAGCACGTACCGATTGTTAGGGTAGTGTACAACCATTCGCTGAGATGTATGCACAAACCGGAAGATATAGCACAGTTGGGTGTCGTTTGGAAGGGCATATCGCAACGCTTGCCACGATTCCCAAAAGTCTTGCGTCAATGTTTTCGTATCACTTCGTTGTTGTGATGAAGCTGAAGGCTCCACAGAAGAAGGCTTCCAAACTGCATCTAAATCAAATGACGTTGATATAAGCCATTCTTCTTGGTAACTGTAAAGAATCACTTCGAGACCATCAACATCTTCTAGTATTAGAGTAGAAGAAGGCAGCTCATCGTTGTCATGCAAGGCGTGATCGGGGTTGAAAGGGATAGAGGATATTGATCGACATACTACATCCCAGTGCGGCGTCGCCGTGTCAAATATGACTCCAGAGAACTGTTGAAGACTTTGATGGAAGTGTTGTTCTTCTGCCGTGCCCTCAATCGCATCAGACACAGAGGCAATCAATAACAATTGCACAAGTTGAGGGAAGCGAGAGTGAGTGACGAATGCTGCATAATAACGCCGTTCAAACTCTGCTTGGCCGAGGCTTCGTATCCGTTGAGTTATCTCCCACCAAACACTGTATGACGGTTCGTACTGTTGTTGGTAGAGCTCTGTAGAGAAAGTAGAGGTATTGAAGTTTGTGAGTGCGTTCTTCGTTTGCGCTTGTTTGGACGAAGAGGATAAGTTCTTTCCTATTACCCAAAGTTTGAAAGTTGGGAGATGATAGATGGGTTCCCATGGGCAGAGCCGGTGAAAGGATGTTACGTAGTGATGAAAAAGCGAACCATAAGTAGGCTTGTAATGAGCATAGGTTTGTCCGGTTTCCTCTTGTAAGCCTACACCTTTAAGGAGAATATACTCCGCCCTTCCGCAACGACTGCCATCATCAACTGTCAAGCCTCATCGATAGTCAGTAAACGTAATGTTCATTGCGGTTGAGCGGAGGAGAGAGGAGAGAGGAGAGAGGAGGGAGGAGAGAGCAGAGAGCAGGGAGCAGAGAGCAGAGAGCAGAGAGGAGAGAGGAGAGAGCAGAGAAACCATGTTTACTGCTGTGGTAAGATGGACCAAACCAATACTCGTTGGCAGCTGCAAAGTTGCGTATCTTGCCCTCGTCGAGAATCTGCAAGGCAAACATGATATAACGGATGGCGTGGAACAGCTCCTTCTTGCCTTTCTTCACGTTTCCGTTGGCGAACTTCTTCTTGGCGTTGCGGATGCTGCGATTGGTCTCCCACATGACGCTCCGCCAAAAGATGGCCCGGTCCAAGGTCCACTGCTCACGAAGCAGCTGGACATCGTCCAGACGCCGCAGCCAAACGTTCTCGCCTGGGAGAAAGAGCGCTTCCATCAGCATCAACGCGTGCGCATGGATCTGCGTGACGAAGCCCTCCAAAGTGTAGAAGGTAACGTTGATCTTTTTGTCCACAAACACCTCCATGGAGTCCCCTGTGGGTGAGAGAGTGAACGTCTGTTAGCAAGGGGGAGAAATAGGGTAGCAAGTACTACGGTGATGGAAACAACCTTGAGGAAGGAGCTTGGCGTAAACTTGCCGACCAGCTTCGGTGGATGGTTCATCTATGACCGCCAAAAAGTCCTTTGGCAAAGAAGCCAAACATGAGCTTCCACGCGCGAAAAACACAACAAGGAGGAGGAGCACAAGAGAGAGTTATTCTACCCAGTCGCTGTCTGGCAGATTGGTTCCGTAGACGCGCGAGCCCCACTGGTACAAGTTCAGCAAGCACTCCTCTACGCCTTTTCCTTCGAGAGGGCGAAAAAAGTCAGTTCCTCTCTCTCTCTCTCTCTCTCTCTCTCTTCAACAACAAAAGAAGGGAACGACGACGACGAAGACGACGACGACGAAAAGGACTACTACTACTACAAACCGTAGTGGGCTTCAAGGCAGGCTATCACCTCCTGCAGGTCACAGCTGTCCCCGTTGCTGCTGCTGCTGTGCGGTTGTTCCATGGGTGCCCCTGTCTCTCTCTCCCCTCACGTTGGAGCCTCCATTTCACGACGACACGAAAACGTTACACAGAGACAAAAAAAATCCTTCCTCGTGAGTGGAAGTGTGGAGAGGTCGGGAGACCCTCCGGCGAGTGTTGGAGCCGTCAAGGAGCTCGGAAGACCCTGCATTTTCGTGTCGTCCTCCTCCTCCTCCTCGCCGGCGGGTGCTGGTGCGCTTATTGCTTTCCCGATGATAAGTGTGATAATGAAAACGGGTGGCTGACCAAAAATAAAAGGAAACTCTGTTATCCTCGTGCCATTCTAAAGGCTCATCATGCCGTTTGGAAGGAGCAAAACCCAGTTCGTGGATTATGGAGTTCTCCGTTTTTGCAAGAACAAGGGAAAAAACTAAGAACACCGTAGCTGTTACAGGCAGACTATATAACAAGTTATCCACTGTGTGGTTCCAACCATCGCAGAAAGAGCACAGCAAACCATGGCATTACAATCGCAGCTGGACAAGGCGCGGCGCACTGAACTACACCTGCAACAGGAACTGCAAGCCTTGTTGCACCAAGACCACGAACATGAACAGTTTGGGGTGCCAAGGACGGCGTTGAAGATGTTGGGCGTGACCGTGGTGGATCAGGAGGCTCCTCCTGCCCGTGAAGCTAAACGCCCTTTCGCTGTAAGTGTACCTGTTTCTGCTCGTTGTGCCTTGTTCACTGACTGAGCGTTAAAAAGATCTACAAGATGCAGGTCTCTATCACGTTCAACGGCTTGCAATGCACCGGTATTTTTGGGGACCGTTACAGCAATCTGCGCAGAGCCCACCATCAAGTACCTCATTTCTCTTCCACTGTCGCTTTGTCTTTCGCATTCTTCTCCATTCTGTTTAGTCGCTTCTCTTTCTCGTCATAATCCTTTTCCTCAACTAACCACACAAAACATTAGTTAACTTTAAGAGAGGCCAAACTACCAAGTTTTCCTTCAAAGCATTGGCCGAATAACATGACTCTCCCTCACAACACAAAGCTTCGCGCCAAGGAGCTTCTGGACTACTACTCTTCCCTCTTTCAAATAGTTGAAGTCTTGCAGAACTCCTCTTTTCTCCTCAGAACTTTGGGGCTTCCCGAAGAAGTTGCTGAAGCTGCCGCCGCTGTTGCTGCCTTTGCAAAGGAAAAGAAAGCGAGGAAGCAAAGTTTGGCCGTGGTGAACGCTAAACTGAAAGAAGTGAAGCAGGAGAGGGCTCATTTGGAAGAATTTTATCTCTCGCAGACGTTCCATTACAACAGTGGCGAATTGTTGCGGTACTCTTATCACACAAAGTTCAACATGTCCGAAGACTTGTGGGACTATGGTATGTATTACTTGTTCTCTCTCTCTCTCTCTCTCTCTCTCTCTCTCTCTCTCTCGCTCTCTTTGTATTTTACGGTTGTTTGCCAACCCAACTTAAATAAAAATAGGATGTGGAGTAATAAAAGGACGAGGAGACAATGTATGGTTCGAGATGGATCTCCTCAATCCATCTCTCTTCAAAGGCGACCTCCAGTTCGCCATTGTGAACAGACAGAACAAGCCTCTGGTCCTTATCAATGAGGACGCTAATTTTGAGAGGAGGTTTATTATAGAGCGAGTGCTCTACCAGGACGACGCTAAAGGAAAGAAGCAGACAATGAAAAAAGTGCCAATATGTACCATTTCCAGAACTTCAGTTCTCTACCTGGTTGAGTACTTTGGTTCTGGCGGTAACGTCAGTGAGAGAGGTTTGTTCTTGTTAAAAATGCCTTTTCTTTTATTTATTTATTGTTAAAAGTCATGCTCTTTTGGACTTTCCTGTATCCTAGCCTAACAACAATACACAGCAATCACAATACACCCAGGCTACCAGGAACAAGGCTTCCAAATGGTGCAAGAGGGCAAACTGGCCTGCCAAATGGAACGGGAATGGTACAGTGGAGGATTGGACATTCACATGCATGCCGGTGCGGACGTGCTGCTCTATCTGGCCCTCTGCTTTTGTGTGTACAAGATGCGACGACGTCATCACGGTCGTCCCCGTCGTAGGCAAGTTACGGTACTAGACCTTTTGGTATCATGACATCATGACGATACCATTATATTATTATTGTTCATATTATTAAACTACCAAGAAAAACTTTCGGAAGCATAATATTATTTTTTTGAGCGCCTTAGCTTGCACGACCGCGACCAACATTTCAACCACCAACTATGGGGTTACGCTCGCGGTTGGAGGCGGTGCGACTGAAGGAACAACAGCTGCGACAGGATCGACAAACCTTGTTAGACCAGGCCAATAAACAAAAAGAGTCCGGGGTGCCAAGAGTTGCCTTTGAGCTGTTAGCGGTGACTGTGGTGGACCAGGAAGCTGCTCTCGCCCAAGGAGCAAAACGGCCCTACGCTGTACCTTTTTTCATTAGTTTTTTTTCCCCTTCTTGGTTTCGGCTTTGTTTACTGACAGAACCATTATCTATAATGGTTTTATATAGATATACACATTTCAAGTGACTGTGACCATCCATGGCTCCAAGTGCACCGGAGTGTTCGGGGACCGTTACAGCAACCTTCTTAATGCCCACAAACAGGTACCACTCTTTTGTCGTCATCTCTCCTTCTTCTCCTTGGCTTGCTTACCATCAAAATAGTTACAAACATTGTTGAGGGGCAAAGCCCAACTACCAGGCTTTCCTTCGAAGCATTGGCCAAGGAACATGACTCTCCCCCGAAACACAACGCTTCGCTCCACAGAGCTCCTCTCCTACTTCTGCTCTCTCTTTAGATTTGCTGCTGTCTTGCAAAGTTCCTCTTATCTTCTCGGTACTCTACAGCTTCCCGAAGAAGTGGCTGACGCTGCTGTAGCAGTGGGGGCATTTTTGAAGGAGAAGAGAAAGAGAACGCAACGCTTGGCAGCAGTAAAAGCCGATCTGAAAGAAGTGAAGAAGAAGAGGACTCATATAGAAGAACTCGTTCTCTCACAGACCTTTCATCGTACCAGTGGTGCAATTTTGAGTTACTCTTATCAAACAAAGTTCAGCATGTCCGAAAACCTGTGGGACTATGGTATGTATTACTCGTTTGTTCCTTCTCTCTCTCTCTCTCTCTCTCTCTCTCTCTCTCTCTCTCATATCGTATTTGCTCGTACTTGCACCTTTGCTGTTGTTTCTTGTTATTTCCTTTATCTATTGTTTCGTTCGGTGCTTCTACTTTGCTTTTTATTCTCTCTTCTCTTCGTCTTTGCATTCTTTCTACGGTTGCCAACCCAACTTTATAAAACAGGAAGTGGAGTGATAAAAGGACGAGGAGACAAAGTATGGTTCAAGATGGATCGCCTCAATCCATCTCTCTTCAACATCTTTGGCGACCGCCAGTTCGCCATTGTAAACCGTAAGAACGAACCTTTGGTCCTTGTCAACGAGGACACTGGTTTCTTCAAGAAGAAGTTCATCATCGAGCAGGTGGTATATGACGCCAAAGGAAAGATGAAGAAGAGGGATATGACGAAAGTGCCACTATGCGCCATTTCCAGAACTTCCTTTCTGTGGACTGAATATCTGGTTGAGTGCTTTGGTCCTGGCGGGAAAGTTGATGAGAATGGTTTGTTCCTATTCCGTTTCTTATTGTGCGTTTGCTTCGGCTGTGTTTCGTTGCATATATTCTAAGCAGCTGTAACATAACCACACAACAATAACAGCAATCACAATAAGCCCAGGCTACCATGAAAAAAGTTTCAAAATGTTACACGAGGGCAAACTGGCCTGCCAAATGGAGAGGCAATGGTTTTTTGATGGATGGAACATACACATGCATGCGGGTGCGGACGTGCTGCTCTATCTGGCCCTCTGCATTTGTGTGGACAAGATGCGACAACGTGTCCATGGTCGCCCGAATAATCATCATGGTGGAGGTTAAATAAAAACATTGTTCCTCTTCCTTTGCACCTGAAACGACAAACATGGGATAATAATGCAGGCCATGAAGCGGTATGGTGTCTCTCACGTGAAAGCTGCTTCACAAACACAGCCTATATGCTTACGTTTTGCTGAAATGTTGTTGCTATTTGCATCGATGTGCAAGAGTAGTTTGCATGACAAGCCCATATGGGGCTCTGTGCTCTTCTATCCAAGTGCGATCCCTTCAACAACACACAATTCGTGTGGTTCTTTTATTTATTTTCTGGGCCACCTTCTCAACTTTGTGATGTCTTCCTCCCTCAGGCCTGCTGGCGCTTTGGGCTACGTTACAGTCGAATTAGCGAAACCGAGTTATTGTTGCTTCTTGGCCTTCTCTTGAGGATCACGGAACTTAAACCAAGGGAAAAAGGCAGAGGTGGTGCGTTGGTACTTGGCATAAGCGGCCTGACGTTCTGGGGTGGTGTTCCACACCATTACCCGCTTCTCGGTGAGAGGGATGGAGGCCGCAAAGGCCAGGAGACAGAGGATTGGACCAACGATGGCCCACCAGGGTCCTCCTGCCGCCACAGAAAACAGATAAGCGGAGAACCATATTCCCCATTCACCAACGTATGCTGGATGCCTATAAGAGAGAAGAGGAGAGAGAGAGAGAGAGAGAGAGAGAGAGAGAGAGAGAGAGAGACAGAGAGAGACAGAGAGAGAGACAGAGAGAGAGAATGAGCACAGAGTGATTGAAATACGCGCAGAGAGGAGAGGCACCTTGAGTAATACCAGAGGCCCGTCTCGAGGTTAACAGGGAAGGGCTTGCCTTGTTTCTTCGCTTCGTCACGTTTCTGTTCAGCAAAACGGATGGCCATCAGAGCAGATAAGAGGACGAGAAAGGAGAATGCACAACCTTACGGAAGATAAACATTTGGTAGTCACCGACGGTCTGCAAGAACAAGCTGATAACAAAGGAGAGGCAAGCCACGCCATCCACCCAGTTCAACGGGGCGTTGGACACGTGAACGCCGTAGATGCCGGCCCCGTAGGGAAAGATCATCGCAGCCTGCAGCACGTACACCATGAACAAGCTCCACAGCCAGTAGCCATAGCCCGTCAAAGCCTTCCTGAAGCGAGTGTAGCGCCAATCCTAGATTATTATTTTTTTTGAAACAACAAAAAAAGTGTTTAAAAAAAAGGGATGAAAGAAACAACGCGAAAAACAAATCGAACCTCCTCCTTCCAAAAGCAAAAGTGAGAGACTTGAAAGTAGTGGTAGGTCAGCTCCACGGCGTAGAGCGCAAAGAAGAGGAGGAGCAGGTTGGAGCGGGCGGAATTGAAGCCGCCCAGCAGGGCCGGGTGGTGCTGGTAGAAGATGACGCAGAGCATGCCGTGCAGGGACCAGTGAGGGTCAAAGGCCCAGTCGGCCCCGGTCAGGCGGCCCAGCACCCAGAACACCAGGCAGCCCAGGAGGAGCATCACGCCGAGCACCTGGAAGTAGGGGTTGTTCTCGTCCAGGTGGCAGAGGGAGAGGAAGCCCTTGTTGAGGGCGATGGCGCTCTGCACGAAGCTCGTCTCGGCCCAAAAGGTGCTCAGGGCCCAGACCAAAGAGAACTCGACGGAGGCCAGGAGGGCTGTAGCCGCCAAGTAAGGCCATTCGATCACCACCATCCTCCTCGTCGCTCTTTGTATTTTTGGTTTTCTTCTGTAATGCGATAATAATTGGGAGGCGGCAATAGTTGTTGAGTTTTATTCCAAAAGAAGCACAACAATCGAAATACCAAAACTTTTATCGACGAATTCGAAAAGATTGTGAATTATTTCCTTTCCAGGGCTGGATCTGTCATATAGGTGATCATCACCTATTAAGGAAATCGTATCACGGTAACCCTGAAAATCCAACGAAATGCAATAACAACGACCTAACGGAAGTTGCTAGGAAACACGTGAGAAAAATAAAAGCCAACAACAAAAACCAAAGCAAACCTCAAAACAAACACGAAAGCATTCCATCACCCTCCTCCTCGCCACCTTGCTTTTTTTTTCTCCTTTCGAACAAAACTTCATAAAGGGAGCGTGCTGCTTCTCTTCCCCCCCCCTCTCTCTCTCTCTCTCTCTCTCTCTCCCTTCCTCCCCTCCCTCACCCCAATGTCCACCTTTACCTCTGAAGCTGCCGCCGCGCCGACGGAGGAGGATCGGCGTCCGTACAAAGAAGAGGCGGAGGCCGCCACCGAGTTCCCTGAGGGGCTCTCCGCCGTCCACCAGGACAACCTCGAGCAGGAGTCCAACGCGCTGCGGGAGGCGGTGGCCAGGATCTTCCCGCCCAACCCCGAGGACGAGAGGGCGCGCCTCATGGAGCTACGCAAGCAACACATCTTGGACACGGACTACGAGGAGGCGTTCGACCGGATCACCACCCTTGCTGCCCGCCTCTTCAACGTGCCCATTGCTATAGTCAGCCTGGTCGACAAGCATCGACAATGGTTTGTTTGATCTCTTCGCTCTTCGCTCTTTCTCATCCCACTCACTAAAAAAAAAAGGTTCAAGTCCTGCGTTGGCTTAGCTGCGCGGGAGACGCCGCGCTGTGATGCGTTTTGTGCCTGGGCCATTCTGCCCAAGAAGCCCGAATGTCTGGTTGTGCCGGACGCCACCAAGGACGAGCGGTTTTGGTTGAACCCGTTGGTGCTTGGGCCTCCCTCCATTCGCTTCTACGCCGGTGCTCCGTTGGTCACCTCCAACAACTACAAACTCGGTAAAAACGTCTGCTTCCTGCTTCTCTTCTTTCGCTGGCTGTTCAGTCTGTTGTTCTTCTCGCTTTATCGCCTGTTCCCTTTCCTCTCGTGTTTTCTCTTGGCTTCACTCCGGTTTCTCATTAGCCGTTCATCATAATGTGGCTTACTGTTCTGCCAATACAGGAACTCTTTGCATCATCGACTCACAGCCAAGAACGATGTCAGAAGCGGAAATACAAACGTTGACGGACTTAGCAGCCATAGTAATGCAAGCAATGGAATTGCGCCTGAAGAACATGTACAGTACCTTGGAATGCGAGATTGTGAACAAGGACAAAGAGCGGCTACTTTATGGCGTCAACTGTCTTTCGGAGGGCCTCATCATGTGGGACGCCTGCACTCAAGGCATCGTCTTTGTGAATCGTGGCTTTGAGAGAATCACTGGTTATTCTCTAGGGGATGTTAAAGGTAATCTATCTCGTTCTATTCCATATCTTTTGTAAACTGCCTTGTTCCTAATTCTCATTCATTCTTTGAACAGATAAAACGTTGGAAGTGTTAGAAGGAGAGGAGACTGCAGAGTCAGCTAAGCAAACCCTGCGAGCCGCTTTGATCTCCGCAGAAAACACAGAAGTGGAAATGCTGCACTACAGAAAGAATGGGAGCAAGTTTTGGAGTATGTTGCGCATTACTCCTGTAACTCACTTTAACAATACGGTGACGTCTTACGTCGGGGTGTTGAGCGATATCACTGAACGAAAAGAGGCTGAGCTGGAGCTGAAACGAGCAAAGAAGGCTGCAGAAGCAGCGACCAAAGCAAAAAGCATGTTTCTCGCCAACATGTCTCATGAGATTCGGACCCCTTTGGTACCCTTCTCTGTTTCCTCTTCCTCTAATTCATTCTCGTTTCTAACCCTGAGACAACTGTGTTCCTTATTTGGTGGAAAAGAATGCAGTAATCGCCTCCGCCGAAATGCTATTCGAGACAAAACCAACTACAGAACAGGAAGATCTCATTTACATGATGTATCGCAGCTCTCACATCTTGTTGTCATTGGTGGACAAGGTGTTGGATTTTAGCAAGATCGAAGCCGAAAGCGTTGAGCTGAAACCCATCCACTTTGATCTCTGGGAGTGCATTAAAGTCGTCATAAACATGCTTTCCCTAAAAGCCAGCATGAAGAATCTTTGCCTGTGCTACAACATCGCTGAGAACGTACCAAGGTTTGTTGTCTTGGCATGAATGATGCCGTCATCTTCTTACATCTGGTTTTTTATCAACAGAGTTTTGTTCGCGGATGAGAATCGAGTAATTCAAGTTTTAAGCAATCTGTTAAACAACGCTATTACTTTCACAGCGCAAGGGGACGTGCGGTTGGAAGTGACAGCAAAGTTACTAACAGCAGAGTGCAAGCCTCCACCCAAACAAATGCGACCACAGGCGGATAGCGGCGAGAAGGACGCATTTATAACACTCAACGGCAAAGGTGAGCAGGCAACAAGCAAGCACATGAACGAAAAAGGCGTTGATAAAATCAATGAACAAGGAAACCATGGATTGGAAGAGCGCCACCACGATGACGATACTGGAGGATACAATCTTTACGAGATCGCTTTCGAAGTTCAGGATACAGGTACAGGCATTCAAGAAAGGCACATCAAAGACTTGTTTCAAGCGTTTCGTCAAGTAGACTCCAAGATTACGAGAAAAGTTGGTGGAACAGGCCTTGGATTGGCCATTTGTCGTCGGCTGGCTCAGCTGATGGGAGGGGACACGTGGGTCAAATCAGAATACGGGAAAGGTTCTGTCTTTGGATTTACCATTCGGGTGCCCTGTTGGATCTCTGACAAGCCTGCACCTGCTTCGTTGTATGGCTCTATGTTGTTGAGTTATGCGGGCACGCCTAAACCGGTATAAATCCTTTCGTGTCTCGTTCTGCTGATCTCACCTCTTTTTTTATCGCTTAACTTTTTTCTTTCTTTGTTGTACATTAGTTATTGTCGGCACGTTTGCATGGAGGACAAACAAAGAAACTCGACCCATCCAATGGCGGTTGTACAGCTAACCCATCTATGCCTCCTCTTCGGATATTGGTAGCAGAGGACAACAAGATCAACCAAAAAGTAATTTGCAGGATGCTCCACTCGTTGAGCTATCGTCCTCACGTTGTAGAAAATGGATTGGAAGCCCTCCAAGAGGTGAAGAACAAACATTATGACGTAGTATTGATGGACTTGCACATGCCCGTCATGGTAAAACATTCGCTTCTCTTGTTCATTTCACAAGACACTCCGCGCTAAACAATCTTTTAACAGGATGGGTTGGAAGCAAGTAAGAGAATACAAACAGAAGTGCCACCAGAAAAACGGCCGTATATTGTGGCTGTAACAGCAGATGTGGTGGCTGGAATACAACAAAAGTGTAAAGACGCAGGCATGGTTGGCTACATCTCCAAACCCATAGAAAAGCGCCAGGTTGCTAGCATTTTACTACAAGTGGCAAATACCTACGTTACCCAGTCCTGATTTTTTTGTAAGTAAAACAATTTTGAATGAAGAGAAGAAACTTGGTACCAAACGAAAAGCTGCCAAAGAAATAAAGCAATCAAGAACGAAAGAACGGTTAATTTGAAACGCAGAGGTGAGCAACCTACTCGCTTAACGAAGGGCAGCCATGCGCCAAGGCCCACTGTAATACCTCTAAATGATCATTCTCTTTCGCACGAGTGTGCGTGCTTTCATCCCAAGGGCACCCATTCTCTCTTGCCCACTTCAATACATGCAAATGGCCGTTCTCCGCTGCGCAGGCGCAAGTCTCCTCGTCCCAGGGACATCCGTTCTCCCTCGCCCACTGAAGTACTTCCAGATTTCCAGAGGCAGCAGCTCCACTGCAGGTGTATTCATCCCAAGGACATCCGTTCTCTCTCGCCCACTTCAAGACCTCGAAATGGCCACGCTCTGCAGCTTTGTCGCAAGTGCTTTCGCCCCACGGGCATCCGTTCTCTCTTGCCCATTTTAGTACTTCCAAATGTCCATGTTGGGCTGCCTGTATGCTAGTATTTTCGTCCCAGGGACATCCGTTTGCTCTTGCCCATTGCAGTACCTCCAAATGTCCGTGGGCGGCAGCTCCGCTGCAAGTGTAGTCGCTCCAAGGGCACCCGCGCTCTCGCGCCCACTTCAACACCTCTAATTGTCCACTGCCAGCAGCAAAAGCGCAGGTCCAGTGACCTCCAAGGTAGCCCCGCTTAGAATACACCCATTCCAACACGTGAATGTGGCCCTTTTGTGCTGCCCAGTAACATGCGTCCTCGTACCATTCACAACCATGGGTGTCAGCCCACTCCAGCACATCCAAGTGACCGTTTGAAGCTGCCTGATAGAAAGTCCACTTGTCCCAAGGGCAGCTGTGCTCCCGCGCCCACTTTAACATTTCAAGATTGCCCCGTTCTGCTGCGTTATCGCAAGTTTGTTTGTCCCATGGACAACCTTGACTTTTAGCCCACTGCAGCACGTCCAAAGCGCCATGTGCGGCAGCGAAACCACAAACCTCTTCGCTCCAATGCATTCCGTGCTCTCTCGCCCACTTCAGCAAGCGCAGGTTTGAGCAGGCTCCCCGCGCGCTGAGGCATTTACGCCGAGGTTCCTTGGTGCAACGGTACCAGCGCCAGCACGTTCTGGCCGCAATACCCCCAAAATCTTCTCCCACCCAATCCAAAATGCAACACAGCAGCTCCTCTGGCAGCTTCTCCATCGCCGCAGCAGCTTTCTTCCAGTCCTTTGTTTCTCGTGTCGTCCTGGTGGTTGCAGAGGAGACAAAAACGCACGCGAGACACCAAGAGAGAGAGAGAGAGAGAGAGAGAGAGAGAGAGGAAGAGACTGGATGGAGAGAGAAACAAAAAAAAGCGTTTCACTTCTTCAAAAAAAAAAAGAGTTACTGTTGGTTTACAAGCTGTCCAGCTTCAACCTCCTCAACAAGACCATCATCCTTGACGAGGGAACGGAACAGATCCATGTTGAAATCGTTCAACAGCGGGTTCTCATCGGTGTGGCTGAGCAACTTCTTGGCCAGCTTATCAATGGCCACCGATGCCAACACCGACTGAATGTAGGCGTCGATGAGGTCATCAGTGCCAACACCCAGCCGGTTAAAGTCCCGCGTGTCCATCAACAACAAACGGTTGGTCTCGGTGCTCCATCCGTCCGCCGACTGCTTGACGGAGAGATTGGTGCCAAGACAGGCCCAACTGTCCTCTCCAGCGACCAATTGCGGCTTGAGGGGTTTGCGCGCCCGTCGCGAGTAGACGGCGATCGGTCGAAAGGCGTGCTTGGTAAAGTCGTAATGGACCATCATGCGAATGTCGACTGCGTAGATGTTGTCGTTCTTATCGGGGATGGTGCCCACATGGAAGTACTGACCCTCGTGGGTGGTGCTGCTCCAGGAGGAGTTGCCCACCAGGCTTTGCACAATGAACTGCTTGTAGGGGTAGTCGTTCCGCTCGAGGTCCTTCATGAGGGCTTGCAGCTCTTCTTTGGAGGTTATGGTGTAGACGCCCTGTCCGGCATTGAGGTAGGGGATCTTAACTACTGCGTGACCGCCAAACTTTTGTACGTAGAGAGGAATCTCTGCTGCCGATACATCTGTTTGTTGTGTTTGGTTGTAAATAAATGATTCATCGTGTATTTACAACGAGAGAGAGAGAGAGAGAGAGAGAGAGATAGGGAGGGAGAGAGAAAGAGAGAAGTAACAAACCTCGGATGGTTTCAGGAGTCCGGATTACAAGTCCGTCTTTTTCGTATTGAGAATTGAAAAATTCATAAGCTTTAGCGGCTACCAGTTTGTTGCGTCCACCAGCAAGGCAAGCCACAACAGGGTTGATGAGAAGAGTGCCACGAGAGACCACCGGGAAGCGGTTCCACGGCTTTTGGGTTACATAGCGAAAAGCAGCGCGAATAGGATGCCAAACACCATCCTTGGTTTTGACCTCCATGATCCAGTCCTTAGTCCAACGCACGGCTGGATTCTCGTCGCGTTCATAATACTCGACGAGGTAGACCTCCTCGGAGAAGGTGTCGGCCAACACGGCAGCATAGCCAGACGCCTCCATTTTGTTCTTGTCATAAACTACAGCGAGGCCACCCTCAGGAAGCAGACCCCTCTTTTCTTGCTCCAAAATGTATGGCTTGAATGTTCTACGGAAGGAGAAATGAATGTGAGAGGTTGATCAGTGGGAAAAGAAGACAGACAGCCGTTACCGTTCCATGAGGATCCGGTAGCCTCCTGCCTCCTCTTCTTCGTTCAGCAATGGCATGGATTTTTGGCCGCTTGGGCATGAGTTAGTCTCCACAACCACCATCTTTCGGCCACTGTAGTAATGAAGCATAACGAGTGAGTAAGCTTTCGTGTAGACTGTTAGAGATTTGACCGACTTACCCGTGAGCTTCGGTTACGTTGAACAGATCAGCACCGGCCCACCGGAAGATCTCTGGCTTGTACTCCAAGAGCTTGGTGAGGGTAGCTGCATTGACGTTTGGATACAGATGGCAGTAGCGACTGACTATCCGCTTGTTGCCCAGTCTGAAAAAGTGAGCCACCAGCGGATGTATCTGAGCACTGGAGTGGAACAAGGAGAGCGAGGAGAGAGAAAGAGAGGAGCAGAGAGCGATTAGTTAATGACAAAGTTGTGAAGAGTGGTTTGTTTGTACTACTTACTTCAACACTTTGATGTAAAAGTGGTGTTCCGCTTCGAACTGCCCGGGCTGATAGACAGCAGCAGGTCGTCCATACTAAGGCCACAAACAATCAGGTTGATCAACACTAAACGAGGAGGAAACCAAAAAAAAAATACAACAACAAAAAGTCCGGAGATAGGTAGATTACCTTCGTGATGTGAACTTCCTCTTCATCCACAGGAGCAGGCGTCTCCTCTTTCTTTGTTTGTTTCTTGTCTGCACCGTCCTCCATATTATTTCTTGTTTATCCCTTTGCTACTTTTTTTTTTCTAATAGGACGCTAGTCGTGTCACAACAGTGACCACCACCAGAGAGCGTAGTGCAGCAAATAAAAAAGCGTAGCAGGTGCAAGGAGGAGGGAGGGGAGAGGCCTTTCTCCGTTTGTTTGCGTTTCTTTGGTGTTGTGGAATGGAAAAGCTTTCTCGTTTTTGGAGAGGGCTTAATCACAGAGGACCTTAAACTTTTAAGGTGAATCCTTCCTTTTATGGCATGCCACGTCATGTAGTCATCCTTTTGTGATTGATTTCTGCGGACATGTATGACGTAAGTGTTCTTTGTTAAGGTGATTTTCGAATTTTATTGGAAATTTTATTCGATTAATCGAATTGCTGATTGGTGGACCAGCAATCGGCGACTGAGCACGCAAACACAACGAATTCTAACAAAAACAAAAAACAAACAAAAAAAACAAAAACAAAATAGAGTTGGGTCATTTTTCGTGTCCATCCTGCTGCTCCTTGGAGAAGGAAGTCCCAGGGACACCGAGGTGCATGATCCTATCTCCTGTTTGAGCAACAGGATTACAGTTCTTGCCGACCACGATGCCATCATCCAGAGCGTGGTACTTCTTGATAACATCCCCAAAGATGTTCCTCAAAACAGCAACCGTTTGGCCTTTCCGTACCCACGAGTTGATTTCTGGAAGAACCTCCAACACCCCTCCCATGTCCGTGAAAGACCAATAAGATTTGCTGCACAGAGTCACCTCGTAGTGAGCTCCAAATTGTAAAGAAGTGGGCGACGGTTGTTGCTCGGGTGGTGGTGGTGGTTGTTGTTCTTCCTCGACTTCAGGTATCATCTTCAGATAGCAGAGAATGTTGTGAACGCCCAGCAGAGCGTGCGTGATGTATCTCTTCTGGAACTGAGAGGGATTACCGATCTCGACGGTGATGGCGTTGATGCCGAGGTCAGCAGCAGCACCACGAAGGGAACCATCAGGACCGGTGTTGTGAACGATGATTTGAGGCTCCTGCAAATAAGCCATACGAGCAGTGATAGGGTCGTTCATGTCAGCTCGAACGTAGAGCGAATTTATCCTGCCAAAGCTGGCTGTGTGAAGATCGATGAGGTACTCCACTTTGGAGATGATGCGCATGAGAAAGCGTTGTGCAAAGGCCTTGCTTGGTTGCTTCATGGAGCCTGGGAAGACTCGGTTCAGGTCCTCTCCATCGCTAAACTCCCGCTGGTTGCGATGGTAGCCTGGCACGTTCACCACAGGCACAGCAATGAGAGAGCCACAGAGCTTGGTAGGGTCTATCTCCTTGAATAAACGATGGATAAGTGGAATGCCATTCAATTCGTTGCCATGCATGGCGGCGGTGATGGCTACGGTAGGTCCTCGCATGAGACCACAGGCTACCATCACTGGGACAGTGATGGGTTGGCTGAGAGCGTCCTCTGTGAGTGGTACCCATAGACGCGAGATCTGTCCTTTGGGAAGCTGGTTTAGGTCAAGGTCTTCTACCATCAAGGCTTTGGGTGGAGTCTGCTTGATCTGAGCAGGAATGCTCTTTCGGATGTCGGCAAGGCCTATCGCGTTGGCATGCCTTAGTATTTTCTTTTGTAGTAGGTTCGTAATCAGTTTTTGTTCGCAGCTATTTTCGAAATAAGAACATCAGAGAGCAGAGAAGAGAGAGAAGACAACGAAAGAGAAAGAAATGACAAAAGAGAAACGATGAGAGAGAGAGAGAGAGAGAGAGAGAGAGCTAAAGAACGAGAAAAAGCAACATCAGAAGCAGACAAAAGAGAGAGGACAACAAAAACATGAACAAGAAGCTAGGCATGAAGAAAGTGAAGACCGGATAGGGAAGTGAGTACATGGAGAGGTGCCTTTCGCTTATGCAGGTCGTTGGCATAAAAGTCCGAAGAAGAGATAAAAGGCATCGCAGCCTTCTTGAGTTTGGTATCCATGTGCTTGTCATGCTTCTTCAATATCTTTTCAAAGCCAGTAAAGTTCACTTGAACGTAGTCCTCAATGCGAGCCAACAAGGCAGAGACAACCATGACGTCCGCCCACACCTCCTCTTCCTCTTTCTCTCCTTTTGTTGTCTCCGCGTCTCCATTGTTCCTCCTTCGTTGCGCCTCTTCTTCTTCTTCTTCCCCTTCATTACCAACAACAGCTTCTGTGACAGAGCTTGCTCTGTGTCGTGGCGTAGTGGCCAACTTGTACTTCTCTTTCAACTGTAGAACGGCCGCTCGCACTTCCTTGTTTTTGCGCAGGAAGAAAGAGTTGACTCGCCGCACTTCTTCTTTGATGGCTGCCAAGAATTCTGCTTTCTTTCCGTCAACGTCCCAAGTGCCACCTGTTGGCGAAGAACCGAGTGATGAATCAACAAAAAAATAACGGATTAGAGAAAGCACTCAAGCGTTGGAAAAATAAAGGCCGGGAGAACCGAAAAAAACCATTTTCAAGCACTTGCATCTTTTCCTGCTTCATGGCCTTGATGCGGTCCTTCAGCTCGTTGTAGCGGAGGTAGTGCTCCCGCCACTCCTCTATCATACGCAACAGCATCTGTTTGCCGTACTTCATTTTTTCTTCTTCTTCTTCTTCTTCTTCTTCTGCCTTGCTTTCCGGTCCGCTCTCTCCTCTCTGCTTCTCTTCTGCGCTTCTCTTGGCCTGTATTCTCTTTCTCGTAGGTTGCTAGGTGGAATTACGAATCTCGTTCGCCTAATTTGTAAATGAATGAAACCACGAAAAAAGGATTATGGGAAGGTACCTTCTGGATTAGGAAATCAAAACGTCCGTTGGGGTGAATGCGAAAAGCAAACACCCCAAAAGACTTTTTCTTGATGAGAAAAATAGAAAAGGGAAACGAGTGAGAATGAAAGGAGCATGTGAACTGGTTTTGTTGATAATGGTTGCTCGTTGGTCTTTCGGTAGGTTGAGCCCTCCTTTATCTCTTCATTACCTCCGTCGAGTTGTGTCAAACGCGTTATGCTAGTTCTTGCTAGGTTGCAACCGGCAGGAGTTTCTCGGTATGAGGTCATCGAACCGCGCTGGAGTAGAGGAAACGGGCATGTTAGCTTGCGCGACTTGGACTCCTCTGATTTTTCCGACGGTTTAAGTGGGATTTTTGCAATTCACGTTCTCGTTATATCTTTCCTCTAACCAGCTTTTAGCCCTTTCTTTTGACGCATTCGAACAAAAGTTTCAGTTTAACCTTCGCCCGAATACAGACCTCTTTGCTCCAACGTACAAAGAGCTTCAAATGGCAGAGGAGGGCTTCATTGAGAGGGGCAGCAAACTGCATAGAGCATGTTTTCTGAGAAGCAGACCCAGCAATGACAGCAACTTTGCAACCATAAATGCTTGTGCCGGTGATGGGTATGACCCCTACTCTGCCTACATTTTTAACACCCACATTTTGTTTCCTAACCTGGGACTCAACAGTGGCATAAGTGGAGTGATCAAAGCTTATGAAGAGGAGTATCGTTTGGAAGCCATAAGCACCGACCTCCGGAACTTTGAGGGCTCCGTCAGGTCAACGATCATCTATCGGACAAGTGACATGACGGTTAACCATGAAGGCCACTGCGGTTTAAACCATTACCATCACCTGGAAGACGTCGGCGTTGACGAAACTGTGTCTTCTATTGTTAGGAGTGTTGAGGAGAGCCATGTTCAACGCAACCAGGCGGACGAAGGGTAAGCCCATACTCTCCCTTTTCTGTCTGCCCTTCTGTATGCCTGTCTCTGTCTCTCCGTCTGTCTGTCTTTGTCTCTCTGTCTTTGTCTCTCTGTCTCTCTCTCTCCTCTCTCCTCTCTCTCTCTCTCTCTCTCTGTCTCGTCGAACGCATTCCATGTTGCTCCCTCCTTGTGCAACCGAAACCCTCTGAATCTTTAACTCGTCCATCAGATGTATCAAATACGTAGGTATTCTCGCGATAAATGACTTCAGCCGGTACCAAGCAAAAGGTAATCATGTTGAAGAAGATACAGTTGAGATAATGAGTTATGTCAAGGGACGTTTCAATCACCAGGTGGTACAATGGAACTGTAAGATTGAGGTGAGGTATTCCACAACACGAAGGCTTCAAAATAGGTGACTAAGGCATAGCTTCTATACAGATAGTGTTGATAGGTCAGCTAACATTCAAAGAAAACAACCCCTTCGGTCTCACTTACAGGAAATGTAACACTTATGACGATTATCTTCGTTCACTGCCCACACAATCCACCGACTTCCTTTGTTGCAATGACGGGTTAACAACATGGGCAAGAACATGTCCTTACAGTTATGTTGAATGTCTTGGTAAATCCATCTGCTATGCTCTACCTTCGCATGTTGTTCCTCTGAATGTTTTCACTAAAAACACAATAACAATGAACACAGACGAATCAGCATCAGCACAAGTAGCTCAACCAGGGTGTTTCAGCCTTTCGTGGTTCCTTCAAAAGAGTACCAACGGAAAGGTACGGAAAATAATATCCGTCCGTCAACGGTCGTCCTCTGCCAGCTTTGAGACGGATGACCAATCCTTACTCCGGTCGATGACTCCTTTCTTTTATAACTCTCGTACGAAAGCTGAACTAAGCCGACGGTACGGAAACACCTACGATGTGGTTCATCTGCTTACCAACCTCAACCTTGCAGGCAACACAGGTAGGCATTGAGGTCTTACCGTTGTGTATGCATGGCTAACCTTTCTTTTCTAGTTGGACTAGCCAACTTGAAAAGCGTCTGCACAACGGAGGGCACCAGTTTATCCTCTGTTGCAGGTTTAGATGCTTTCTGGAGCCACCAGGTAGTGGCCCACGAGCTGGGTCATAACTTGGGAGCTGAACACGACAGCGGCCTTGGATGTCCATTGAACCTTAACTGCATTACAGCTGTTAGCAATCCTCCATGCACCTGTCCACAATGCGGTTATGTAATGGCTTCAAGTATATTTGACTTTGTTCCAACCAAGTGGACCGCTTGCAGCGTTTCAAAAGTAAACCAGTTCTTCAGCAACGACTATGGCAACGGCGCTTACGGCCGTTGTTTGGAAGACCAGCCGGTACAGCCAGAAACTCATTCAGTGTTCCCTTCTGACATCCGAGTGAAAGGAGGAGAGAGAAGAGGAGTGTCTGCTCGCTTAGATGATAACCTGCCACCCCAAAACGGAACTACTTACGAGAACAGCCAATCTGTTCGGTTGATACCGACAGTGGAAGGGGGAAGCTTGCTTCAGGCCTTCTTCGGCTTTCACCTTCCCAGTCAGATACCTTCTTTCTTGGCTTCTTCTATTCGTAACTTTGAGCTCCAGATCAACTTCTACAATACAAACGCTAAACGGATTTGGGCTTTCACCATGTATCGCTTCAAACAACCCGATGACAATCTTCAAGGATGGATCAACATAGGATGGACTTCTCCTTATTCTGCTCAAGAATGGCATTTGGTCTCGTTGGTAGGGAACGCGAAGGAAGAGTTGGTAAATATAGCGACTTATGAGTACAAAGGGGAGAGATACATACTCTCCTCGTTGAGTGAATTGGTAAGTGAAAGTGGAGTTATGCGGTTGAGGATACACACCAGAAAAAGGGAGGGGCTTGCAAATAGTTCGCTTTATCTTGATTTGATACGATTGAAGATAACTATTTAAGTATGACTATGAGACTAGATGTAATATAGCTTGAAAGGAAATGGACTACCTTCGCATTCTCTTGTTTATTCTTCGCTGATAAGTTCTTTGAGGTGGTGAAGATCATCAGAAGATAAGTTGGGCCACGTTAGAACCGCCAGGTCTTGGTGCATATGCCGCTCGTTGGTAGTGCCTGTCAGCGGGATGATATCCATATCCATCACGAACCGGAAAAAGACTTGTTCAGGTGTTCCATTCACTTTCTTTATTTTTATTTCAAAGAGACAGTGAGTAAAGAGAAGAGACAGGTGACGAGATGAGAGATAACAGAGAAGAGCGGAGAGAGAGAGAGAGAGAGAGAGAGAGAGAGAGAGAGCAAATGTACCTTCGCAATGGAACGAACCACTGGTGTCTTGAGGAGATGCGGATTGGCAGTCAACGTCCAGAAGCTTTGATAATACACGCCATGCTGCTTACAGAAGGCCCTAATACCCTTATCGTACTCCGTGTCCGCATAAAACCTGTTCTGCACGACTGCGGGCTTGACTTTAGCATCCTTCCACAACCGCCCCAGCTGGTTCAGGTCATAGCAATTGCTGATGCCTAGCTGCTTGGCGCGTCCCTCTTCATGCAGCTCCTCAAAGACACGCCACACCTGCATGGTTTTAGCGTGGGTTCTCATAGGGGAGTGCAACACCAGGGAGTCCACATACTCCGTATGCAGGTTGGCCAAGGAGCGCGCAAAGGACTGACGGACTTGCTCGGGGATCGGGGAATCGGGGTCATAAGGAATGTTGGCAGGGTCCTGCCCGTCCACCGAAGTAAATTTGGTCTGAAGGAAGAGGGACTCCCGTTTTATGCCGTGCTGCGAGGAGAGGGTGGCCAGGGCGGCCCCCACGAGGTCCTCGCGGTAGTGCTTCGGCTGGCCGGCGGTGTCGATGCCACGAAATCCTGCCAGCACGGCCTGCACGACCAACTCGGTGGTCCTCTCTTTCTTCCACGCCGTGCCGTAGAGCATCCTGGGCATTTGCACCCCAGAGAGGGTCCTCACCGTCAATTGTGAATTGGACGCAGCCATTTGAGGTTGTTTCTCTTCGCTGTCCTTTGCGTGGGTTTCTCGTGGCTGTTGTTGCATGCAAAAAAAAAAACCTAATGAAAGAGCCAGCCTGGGAGCTGGAGAGGAGGTTATGTATGTTTGAGCAGACCTTTGGTGCTTTCTTCTTCGTAACTTTCGACTGTTTTCGCTCAAATTTTGTGCTTGTTTTGCCCGAATTTCATTTTTTGTCGATTTTAGTGGACGTCACGGATTTTTGTAGACGAATAAAATGCAAAGAAAGTTGGACGAAGCGACATTCTTGTTTTCACACAGATGATAGCGGCCGGCGGGGAAGAACAAGCCACGGGCGTCTACGTGTTGATCCGGTCCGGCGATGGGACTTACCTTTCCTCCATTCCAACAGAAGAGAAGGAAGCGTTTCCCGTCCTTGTCACCCGATCCACGGAAGAACCTCCCCAAGAACTAGAAACTTGGCAGGTGTTGCATCTGCCCTCCCCCTCTTCTGCTTCTGCATGCTTTGCCTTGATGACATACGATGGCAAAAGGGCTCTTGTGCCTAAAGGATATGATGTTGTTGTTGTCAGTCTATCCGCCAACGAAGAACGAAGATACGAATGGCAGTTGGCAGATGAAGCTGGGTCCACCGGTGACAAGATTGATAGGGTGGAGCAAAGCATAGCTTTCAAGAGCGCAAGTGAGGGACGTTACCTTGCTTCAAGCAAAGAAACGGAACAAGGAGGAGGACAAGTCCTTATGGACGAGAAACCGTTTGCGTGGTCTGTGCAACTCTTAGCCTCGATGGAAGATTGCAGAGAACACCGCTCCTCTTCATTGCAGGTCTCTTTGTTTCCACCAACGTCCTTGTTGTCGTCCAAGTTTTTTGCATTCCCGTTGGCCGTTTTCTGTTGTGCTTTATTTGCTTCTTGTTCACCTTTCTCCTGCTTCTTCTATACAGTATACCGCGTCGTTGGTGTTTTCAGAGACACCGAAAGTGGATGCAGAAGACATCGTCGAGGAGCTGCTTCATGGCAAAGGGTGGGCCGTCATTCAAGATGCCGTTCCAATTGAGCTCATCCAAGAAACCCGCAGGTTATTTCACTTGTTGATTCCTCTCTTTTGTAGTCTGACTTCAAGGCCTTCTTCGTTTTGAAAAAAAAACACAAAGGCTGCTAATGGGCCAAACGATGGTACGTCAGGCGAAGCCTTTGGACGGGGTGCACAGATGGACCTGGAGAGCAGAAATGGGAGCGAGGCAACGACGTGTGCGAAGTGTTTTGCCATTAGGAGAGGTTTTCCATCATCTCGCCGTGGTTCCACTTGTTTTGGATGCCTGTTATAAGATCCTTGGAGAAGTTCGTCCTCACCTTTTTGCTATCTTGTTCTTCGCCTTCTTCTTTCTTCTTGCTTCAGGGCCAGCCTTCTCTTCATTGCTCTCTCTCTCTCTCTCTCTCTCTCTCTCTCAGCAATATTTCTCGTTGCAACAAGGATTGTATAATAGGCAGTTACGCAGGAAATATATTGCTATCCGGCTGCCCAGCCGGCAAAGTCCATCAGGATTATCCCTACTGGAGCGTTCCGGAGGCGGAGCGTCTGAACATGGCCCACCGACCGGACCTCGCCAGCCACATCTTTGAGGTACAGACCATCATCGCCTTGGAGGACTTTACGGAGGAAAACGGAGCCACCTGGATGCTTCCCAACAGTCAACTCTCGCCGAAGGACTATTGGCATGACAAACCGACAAACTTTTGGAAGGAGGCAACGAGGATAACGTGCAAAGCTGGCTCCATAATCATCTCGAATGGACGCGTGTGGCACGCCTCTGGAGCTAACAACGTTTGCTCTCCCTCTCCCTCCCTCCCTCTCTTTCTTCTTTGCTCTCTCTCTCTCTCTCTCTCTCTCTCTCTCTCTCTCTCGCTCTCTCCCTCTTCCCTCCTTGTCTCTCGCTCTATTTATGTCCCTGTTTTGTTTCTCACGTTGCGGTATGTTAGACCAATCGGCCAAGAGCAGCATTGTTGGGACAATACCTAAGCGCCGAGGTGAAACGAATGGACCCTCGCATGTCCGAGACCAGAATGCCGCCAGAGCTATGCTCTCTCTTTTCAGAACCACTGAAGCGATTGGTTCGGTATCATCCTCTTTCTGAAGAGTGAATGGTTTGAATCTTTTTTTCCCAAGAAGTTTATCTCTGTTGTGTGAACAATTGGAAGAGAGAGAGAGAGAGAGAGAGAGAGAGAGAGAGAGAGAGAGAGAGAGGGGGGTTGAAGCTGGATCAGCTGAGCAAACATTTTTCCTTGTCTTTGCCTTTCCGTCTTTCTTGTTGTCTCTTTTCCCATTTCTCCACGACAACCGCTTTGATGGCCTCTGAGAAGACGCGTTTGATGTTGTAGTTATTCTTTGCGGAACATTCCAAATACCCCTTCACGCATACTCCTTGCGCTCGCAGTGTTTCTGCTAATTGTTGGCCCTAAATATCACATTTAGCAATTAGCTATACATTTCTCTGTTCTACTCTCGTTCTCTGCTCTTTGCTCTCATCTCACCTCCCGTTCTCTCGTCCTCTCAAATTCTCAACTGATAAAAACGTACCTCTACACGAGTGATGGGTGTTTGACCGGCTTTCGTTAGATTATAAATAGTGGTTGCGTCGTTTCGTAGATGTACCTCCTCGCCAATCAAGACGATGGGAACGTCTGGGCAGAAATGAATAATCTCTGGAATCCACTGAAATGAAACGAAGCCATTGAAAGAATGAGAAGATATTTTGAGGAACAACAGTACAGAGCAAACAAACCTTTGAAATAACGTGATTGTATGTATCCCTATTTACAACTGAAAAGAGCACCAAAAAGATATCCGTCTCGGTGTAAGACAAAGGTCTGATAAATGACACACCACATGAGTTCATAGAAAACCAAACAATTGAAGAAAAAAAGCGCAATATTCTTACCTCAATCTGTCATAACACGATTGTCCAGCTGTGTCCCTTTTTTCACAACGTGTATGAGCAACACAATTAACTCGCTATCCTTGCTCCTCTATTTGTTTGATATCCTCTTACCACTTTCTCTCGTTGTACGTACCATAATGCGAGCCAAACGCTAAAGTCTCCAACATTTACGTTCAGGCAATAGTTGTCAAAGATAATAGAGGGGCCAGAAGGATAACTCTCGCTGACATAAGTGTGGAGGAGATTAGTCTTTATGCGGTGGTAGTTATCTCCCACTGTCACTAGTTTCAAAGACAAGTCACCGCTCAGCAAATCTTCCTCAATTTTTACTGGCTGTTCTTCTTCCAGCTTTTGTCTGTACTGTATTGCGTTTATAAAAAACAAAAAGCAAATAAGCCAAAAAAAAACTGCCTAGCGAGAGAGGTAGGAAAGAAAACAAACGAAAGAGGGCTTACTTTGTTAGGTTTGCTATCTTTAGAAGGAACTTTAGGAGGATGCATTCGTCGATATTGTTTGACATAGGCCTTCTTCCACGACAATTGCGAAGAGAAACGCATGTTTTGTTGACAGTATTGGCTAAATCTTTCACATGGCGGTAGACCTGCTTCTTTGTACAAACTCTTCCACAACTGCGTAAAATAAACATTAGTTTCTTATCTCTTAACGTTCCTCTCCTCGTCATGGAAAGAGATTAAATGGGGTTCAATACCGAATCATCGCAAGCGAGGACATTCCACTCTAGACAAACTTGTGAGAGAATACAAAGATCTTTCGGCCTCAGCCAAGAAAAAATGCTCAGAGTTACTTCATCGCTCAAACTAAGCCACATCGATGTTGGATAATCTTCCTCCTCCTCGTATTTGTCCTTTTTCTTGTGAGAGGTGCTGACAACACCCGAAGTGGTAAGTTGAGAGGGGGAAGAGAAAGATGATGGCAGAGTTTTTGATTGTTCTGTAGATGCAGCGATTGTTCGAGAACTGTTAACCTTATTTTTTGTAGATGATAAGTTCCCACCATTCGATTTGTTTCCGTTGTTATCGCCTCGTGCTGACGCACGTGGAGACCGGATCATAGACCATCTATGCGAGAAAGAGAGAGCGAGAGAGAGAAAGATGTCAGAGAAGCTAAAGTGGCTATTCGAGATAGAGAGAAACTCACAGTTTTCGTATAAAAGAAGTGCTTTCTTCCTTTGTGTAAAAAGCGATTCCCAAAAACATTTCTGATAGGCATGTTAAGTCAGCATTTCCAATACCAAGAAGGAGGAGAGGGGGGCGAAAGACGAAGAGAAAGAAGAAGAAGAAGAAGAAGAAGAAGAAGAAGAAGAAGAAGAAGAAGAAGAAGAAGAAGAAGAAGAAGAAGAAGAAGAAGAAGAAGAAGAAGAAGAAGAAGAACAAGAACAAGAACAAGAAGAAGAAGAAGAAGAAGAAGAAGAAGAAGAAGAAGAAGAAGAAGAAGAAGAAGAAGAAGAAGAAGAAGAAGAAGAAGAAGAAGAAGAAAGGAAAAGAAGAAGAAGAAGAAGAAGAAGAAGAAGAAGAAGAACAAGAAGAACAAGAAGAAGAACAAGAACAACAACAAGAAGAAGAAGCAGACGAAGACAAAGAACAACTTCAACAACAACAACAACAACAACAACAACAACAACAACAACAACAACAACAACAACAACAACAACAACAAAAAGAAGAGGAAATACCTTTGTTTCCAGCGTCCGGTAGGTGAATGCAAAGAGAGAAGTAGCGCGTGCTGTCCAGCACTTCAAGAAGACTATAGGGAGGGGCTGAGTACAAGATACGTTTGACGGCTTTGCTTTTGTTGTCGATCCTTTCGCAAATCTCCACCATAGGCCCTTCTGCCACTCGCAGCACTGCGCTACGCTTAAAGTCGCCCCAATTCTTCGCGTATCTGTTTCAAGAAGAGATAGACTGACGACTTAAAAAAAAAGAAAGAAGGAGAGCGAAAGAGTGTTTCACGTACTCCAAACGATCTTTCGGGATGTCTTCCTTGATCCAAACGTTCCATGATGAGAGGGTTTGTTCTTCGTCCAAGTTGGAGCCACTGGGAGACGAGGGAAGAAACGAAGGAAGCTCCAAGCGAGGAGGCACGGCTCGCCCCTGCATCCTAGACGAGGCAGCAAGTAGCAAGCAATAGAAGGGAGCGATGGCCGAGAGGCGACTTGCTGCCACTTCCCTCTTCTTTCTGTGTGTGCCGATAGCACCGCCTCTTTTCTTTGCGATGAATTTCTGTCGACTTACGTAATATTTTGTTAAAACCCAAGATTCAAACAGCGGGACTAAATCACGGGCAAATCTTGTCCTGATCAAAATCCCACCAGCGTACGGGAAAAATCTCAGGGTTCACCTCTGGACAAATATTGTTGTCCTGTTGGTGCCATCGATCCCTCGTTGAAATCTTCATTCCCAATGGATGACATCATCTGTTACAGCTGCACAATTGCAGCTGTAATAGTACACAACCGCTGCCCAAGTTGTTCAACAGCGTCCATATCACAGGCCAGCAGAGAGATCAGAGATGAGGAGCACCATCGCCACCACCACACCAACCCGTTTGCTCCGTGGGGGCTGGCGGCCATGCTCTACGCGAAGCACCAAGCCAATGCTGCTCCAGTGGAATAAGAGTAACCGCTTCTTCTTCTCCGCCAACCGGTTAAACGCCAGCAGCAGTCGTAGTGGTGGTGGTAAGCCTGAGCCTTCCTCCTCCTCCTCTTCTCCTTCTCCTTCTTCTTCTGCTTCTTCTGCTTCTTCTGCTTCTTCTTCTGCTTTGTACAATCTCTTTGTGGCGGTCACTCCGGGGTTGGAGAGCTTGCTTCACGAGGAGTTGTCCGCTCTGTTGCCGCAGAGCGCTCAGCCGGTGGAGGTGGAAGGGGGCGTGGAGTGCATGGTCACCCGCGTGCAGCTTTGGAAGATTGCGTGGCAAAGCCGCCTTGCCGAGTCCATGCGCGTTCGCATCGGTCCTCCTTTTCGTGCTACCAATTTCTCTCAATTGTCGTCAGGTCTACCAAAGTATGTTCTTCTACTTGTTCTTCTTCTTGTTATTGTTCTTCTTCTTCTTGTTCTTCTTGTTCTTGTTCTTGTTCTTGTTCTTGTTCTTCTTCTTGTTCTTGTTCTAGTTATTGTTCTTCTTGTTGTTCTTCTTGTTCTTCTTCTTCTTCTTCTTCTTCTTCTTCTTCTTCTTCTTCTTCTTCTTCTTCTTCTTCTTCTTCCTCTTCCTCTTCTCCTTCTTCCTTTGGTTGGGTTCTTGTCCTTCTTCGTTCTTTTTGTTCTTTCTTCTGGACACATGTCTTTTGTTTTTTTCTCAAAAGAGTTCTCTTTCTCATAGATGGAGTTGAACCACCCTTTTTTACAAAAACATCAGGCTTTCTTGGCGGCCGTTCCTGCCAGCTTCATTTCTGTCAACAAGGGCAGCCAACGACGCGCCTTTCGGCTTTCCTGAGGTTCAGGCTGTCTGCCGCAACTCTGATCTTTACCACTCCAAAGCTATTGAGGTTTATTCTTCTTTTCACTAATGTTGCGGTGTTCTTCTTGCTCTTCTTCTTCTTGTTCTTGTTCTTCTTCTTTTTCCTCTTCTCTTCTTCCGCTTCTGAACAACAACATTTGACGATTGCCAATATGATTAGGAACGAGTGGATAAATTCTTGCAAGATCTCTACTTTCAATCCAACTCACCCTCCTTTGGAGCTTCGCTGACCCAACCGTCAGTCGTTCCTGCTAAAAATGACCACTCCCCTCAATTCTATGTCAGAATTGTTAATAATGAAGCTCAGGTTACATCTTTTTCTTTGTGTCTGTCTTTTTGCTCCCTTATCCTTCTTTTGCTTTCCCTTTAGATTTTGTTTCTTACATCTACGAGTGCAGATAAGCGTGGATGCTTCAGGAGAGTTATTGCATAAGCGAGCTAGTGGCGACAAGCACATCTCCAAAGCGCCTCTAAGAGAAACAATGGCTTCTGCCTGTCTCCATGCTGCTGGTATGATTCTTAATACCATTTGCTCTCTCTCTCTCTCTCTCTCTCTCTCGCTCTCTCTCGCTCTCTCTCTCTTTCTCTTTCTCATACACACTCACTCGCTCGCTCTCGCTCTTACTCTCTCTCTCTCTCTACTCTCTCTTCTCTCTATATATAGGATGGAAAGCCAGCAACGAACAGGCAGATAGACCTTTGCTGTGGGATCCGTTTTGTGGATCAGGAACCCTTGTGTTAGAGGCTTTAGACATTCTAAACCCCACAGGAAGAACACAACAAGCTCCAAGCAGGCACTTCGCCTTTGAGCAATGGAGCTCCCATAGTCCTGCCCTCTACTTACGCTTTCTCCAATCTTTACATGCTGCTTCGTCTTCCTCATCTTCTTCTTCCGAATTCAATCAAACCAGCTACCAGAAGAACAACGACTCTCTTCGTCATGTCTCGGCTGTGGGGTCAGACATTGATGAGAAATGCATTGAAGCCAGTCGACACAACTTATCAGAGGCCCCACCATTCGTTCAACGCAAAGGACGCTTCTACCGAGGAGACTTTGAGGAGGTTCTCACCAAACAACTTCTCCCTCAGCTACGAGCCAAGAACAAGGACAAGAAGAGGGACGTTCTGATCGTGACCAATTTACCTTATGGCATTCGCACCTCTCCAAAGGGCAAGGAATTGGAGAAGCTGTTCCTTCGCTTTGGCCAAATGATGTCTCGCCACAAAGATCTCTTGAGGGAAGCCTTTGTGTTGGATGGAAGTCCCGGCCATGTCTTTCCAAAGGTTGTGACAGGGGCTCGTAACCTTGGACTGGAGTGCAGATCCGTCCTTCGGTTTAGCAACCGCGGCATCCCTGTTCAACTCCATCGCGTGTCTCCTCTTTGATGCTTTTATTTTTACAGATCAAAAAAATAATCAGATCAGATCTGAATTATTTCCTTTTGTTGGCAAGACCGATAAGAAAACATACGTCATCAAAGCATTAAAAAGGAAATTATTGTAAAATTACCTAAAGATCAATCAGATCACAATTACTGTAAAAAAAAAATAAATAAAAAAAGAAACAAAAAAAAAGAAAGAGAAAAAACGCCAAAAGGGGAGAGAGAGAGAGACGAAGTTGACGGCTTTTGGGGAGTTGTTGTTGGCGGGGGGGAAGACGACGTCTTCACGTGGCCCACTCATAGAATTTCTTCTTTTTTCTTCCTTCCGTTTGTAACGTAGGCCTATAGTAGATTATTTTTCTTTCCCCCTCAAAAAAAAAAGTTTTCAAGAGAGAAGAAGCTGAGAAGGGAAAGGAGAGGCGAGAAGGCATCCATAGACTCCAAATAAATAAATAAAAAAAGAGGAGATGGAAGGCACCACCCCCGCTACGGCCACGACGAAGAAGCGGAGCTTCACCACGCCGGCGAGTATGACCAACGGCAGCACCTCTCCCTCCATGCCCCGCGCCTCTACCTCCCTTGCCGCCCTCGCCTCGCCCGGCCACTCCGCCTCGACCTCCCCCAGCAGCTCCTCCCTCTGCACGCCCACCTCTTCTACCTCCTCCTTCACCTCCGTCCTTCCAGACCACCCCTCTTCTGCTCCTTCTTCCGCTTCGAACCTTTCCGACGCCCATCTTAACAACGACAACAGCTGCAAAGAGGACAACACAACCAGTAATAACACCGGTAACACCAAAAGGAAGAAGAAAGAGAAGAAGGAGAAAAAGCGATCGCGCAGGGAACGCTCCGCCGAGGCTACCGATAAACAATCCTCTTCGCTCAGCCTCCCTACCGGCGCTTTGAGCACCTCCGCGGAGGCCTCCGCAGAGTGTAATTCCTTGCTCAGCCCGCGCAGCGGCCAACGAAAGAAGAGCTCCAAGGGCTCCTCCACCATCATCATGAACGTCGGAAGCGGGTCGGAGGGCGTGATGGGAGGCTCGATGGGGGGCGCGGGGAGCGGGGGAGGAAGCGGCATAGAGGGAGCCACCGTCAAGAAGGTCTATGCCAATGGCAGCACCTATATCGGCTCGTTGAATGCCAAGGGAAGGAGGAACGGACAGGGCAAGATGATCTTCAAGGACGGTCAGTACGAGGGCAGCTGGAAGAACGGCAAGCAGCACGGCTTTGGAACCTATGTTTGGACCTCCGGCAGTAAATATGAAGGTCTTCCTCCCTTCCTGTTTTGTCTCTTTAATTTGGTTTTTGTTTTTCATCAGCACCTTTTTTTTTGGAGTTGCTTCTTCTTCTTGTTCTTCTTCTTCTTGTTATTCTTGTTCTTGTTCTTGTTCTTCTTCTTCTTGTTGTTCTTCTTCATCAGCATCTTCTTCTTCTTCTTCTTCTTCTTCTTCTTCTTCTTCTTCTTCTTCTTCTTCTTCTTCTTCTTCTTCTTCTTCTTCTTCTTCTTCTTCTTCTTCTTCTTCTTCTTCTTCTTCTTCTTCTGCTTCTCTCTTTCAGTTTCTTTCTTTCTTTCTTTCTTTCTTTCTATTTGTTTATTGGGTTCTCTGCTAAACCTCTTTCCGTTATATTGAAAAAAACAAAAAACAGGGGAATGGAAGGAAGGCAAGTTTCATGGACAAGGCACTTACACATGGCCCAGCGGCGCGTCATACACCGGAGACTGGGCCAACGGCAGAAAGAACGGACAGGGCAAGTTCACGTGGGCCAACGGAACTAAATACGAAGGACAATTCTTGGATGATATGAAGCACGGCATGGGCGATTACGTTTCTGGAAGTTCGTTTATGCTCCTGCCCTTTCCTCTTCTCTACTCTCTTCTTGTTCACTCGTTCTCTGCTTCTCTTCTCGTTGTTACGTAAAACTTAAATTGGCTTCTGTTTAAACTTTAGCGGATGGTACAAAATACTTTGGGGAATACAAGAACGATCAAATGCATGGGCAGGGAACATACCTGTTCCCCGATGGAGCGCGTTACGTTGGAGAGTTTCGCAACAACAACTTTGAAGGACGGGGCACCTACACAACACCCGATGGCACCAGTTACACAGGAGAGTTTAGTGAAGACCAGCGGCATGGCGTTGGTCTGCTCAAACCGCCTCATCTTGGTTGCTTCAAAGTGCGCTATGTCAACGGAAAAATTGTAGAACATCAAGGTTCGTTTCTTCTCGTTTTTGTCTTCCTCGATGCTTTTCGTGAATATGACTTAACTGATAAGCTCAAAACTTAAAACTTCAACACACAAAATAAGATATGGTGGGATGGTTGAAAGAAAACAATTGTGGTAAATACGCCGAACTCTTTAAGAAAGAAGACGTCACCTTCGACGTCCTCGCCGAAATGACAGACAAAGACCTGCGGGACTTGGGCGTGGTGGAGTTCGGCAAACGCCGCAAGCTCCTCAACGCCATCGCTCAGCTGCCCATCAAACCAAGAACCGCCTCCTCTTCTTCCTCCATGAAAGACTCTTCCAGTGATACCGAAGAACTTGAAGACGGTGCTGACCTTATCGCTTCCTCTCAAGGAGAGCTGTACGGTGATCTTGGCGATTCTTTAGTGTTGGAACAACCCTCCGATGAGACCGATGACTCCTCTTCTACTCCTGCCACTCCCCAAGTGGAGCATCACCAACGTTACATTCACGTCAACATCAATACTGAGCTTGTGTCACAACAACAAGCTGGAGGAGGACAACGCTCTCGCAGCGCTAGTGACTCGGGATCGATGGCACCTGTAACGAGCTCAGGTGACGACAGTTCACCAAAGCTGACCATTCGCAAGAGCATGAGCAAGAAGAAGAAAAGGGGCGGTAGCGGCACCGTCGTTACCTCTCTTATTGATATTTTTGACAAAGCCACCCCAAAGTGCGTTACTAACCCACTTTCATTTCGTACTTTGCATTGGCTCATGCTTACTTTCGTTTTGATACTATTAAACTAAACAGAAAAAAGAAGGAAGCAAGCAAACAAAGTTCAACAGCGAACACAGATGGAGGAGGCGGACCACCTGGCAGCATATTTAAAAAGAAACGAAGTCATGGGGATGATGCATTTGACCTCGCTCGGCGCGTGGAAGAACTAGCATTGAACATGATACCCAAGTACAGAGAAATTGAGCGTTCGGAGCTCAAGATAGAGAAACGCCCCGTTGGTAGGGGCGTGTTTGGCATTGTATATCGTGGCGGTAATGCATCTCGTCCTCATTTTTTCGTTCTGTTTCTCTTCTTTTCTCATTTCGCATCTCATTTTTTTTTCTTGTACTATTTTCCTCTTTTCTTGTTTTATCTCGCTTTCTCGTTTCGCTTCTGTTCTTATCTTTTCATTTCTTCAGAATGGAGAGGAGCAACTGTGGCAGTGAAAAAGTTGGTGGGAGCATTAGGCGAGAAAGAATTGACGGAGCTTTTCCGAGAGGCCGCTTTGTTAGAGTTCGTATCATCACCTTCTGCTCTTCCATGTTTGCTTCCATTTGTGTTTTTGCTCACCTCTCTTTCTCTCTTTCTCATATTTTCTTTATTTGCTCGTAAAAACATAGAAAACTGTGTCACCATCCACACGTGGTGAATTACATAGGTATTGTGAAGAGTCGGGAGGACGTGAGTCTCGTCACCCAATTTTACGAGAAGGGGAGCCTTTACGACATCCTCATCGTACGACGAGAGAAAGTACCTTGGAAAACCGTTGTTGGAATGGCCAGAGATGCTGCTGCCGGTTTGTTGCTTTGCTTTTTCTCTTTGGCTCTTTCTTTTCACCTCTTTCGCCTTCACTTCGCTTTCTCACCTGCTTATTTTCTTTTTCTATCTCATATTCTTATCTCGTTCTCTTATCCCTTCAAACAAAAACAAAAAAAGGCATTTTACATTTGCATCGGGAAAAAGTAATTCACAGAGATGTGGCTGCTCGGAATTGTTTAGTCGATGAAAGTTGTCGTGTAGTAGTAACGGGTAGCCTTTTCTCTTCCTCTTCCTTCTTTCCGCTGTTTCTTCTCTCTCTCTCTCTCTCTCTCTCTCTCTCTCTCTCTCTCGCTAAAAATATGGTGTTTAAAACGAAAAAGATTTTGGTTTATCGCGGGTGAAAACGAGTGCCTATCTTCAGTCCAACAACAACTTTGGGCCGGTGGCATGGATGGCTCCCGAGTCTCTGCTCGAACGACAATTTTCTGAAAAAAGTGATGCGTACAGGTTGGTGCTCTTTACATCTATGTTTATATTCTTTTTCGCTTTGTTGCATTTTTTTTAAACTGTTGTCTGAAACAATAGTTTTGGAGTATTGCTTTGGGAGTTGGTGGCAAGACAATCGACACCCTATCCAGGAGAGAGCTCTCCCTATAACATCGCGTTGCAGGTGATCGATGGGATGCGCCCCATCATACCGGAGGACTGTCCCAAAGAGTTTCGCGAGCTGATGCAGGACTGTTGGAAGAAGAACAGGGACGAGCGTCCAGACTTTGAAAGCTTGGAGAACCGATTGGCCGCTTATTATTTCAGCCTTGCCGAAGAATGATTTCTTTTTCTTCCTTTTTTCTTATTTTTCCTTCTCAGCAACTCTCTTTTTTTTTCTTCTTTTTTTCTTGAGTTATTATAGTATTAAACCATGTCTTTGTGTGCTTTACTTTTTTCAAGAACAACAAAACAAAGCCAAGCTTCTCGCCCTTCTCCACCGATCATCGATGCTTTGCACCGCAAAACAAACATCGTTTAATGTTCCGTTAATTAATATAGAATGGAGCCAATCATAAGAGCGTTACAATCATTTGTTATTATAAGAACAAATCTAACAACCCGATTTTTTTGTGTTCTAGCACGACAACACCGAAAGGAGAGAGAGAAGGACAGAGGACCAGGAGAAGCAAAAAAATAAAAGCAGGGCAGGGCGGAACCTCAACGCAGGAGATGGCGTGGAGAAACAAGGAAAGAGGTATGGGTTGAGTTACATGCTCTCTTCCGCGTCTTGTTCCTGCTTGCTAAACTTCACCACACCACGTTCTGTTCAACCAAAATAAGTCTTTCTGGCGTTGGCGGCGCGTAACCTACGAAGCGTGGGGATATACGACGACGAGTCAAACCGAAACAACGTCTATTGCTTAGCGGCGTTCTTGCATGAGGGCGAATACTCGCAGCTCTCCGCTTCGTCTGCTCCCAGCCAGGAGAAAGACTTGTCGGAACAATTCCCTCATAAAAGAGCTGTCATCAAACGGACACGAGCGATGAGCGGCAGTCACCTTGTTTGGGCTCAGGATCTTCTTAGCTTGTAAGCTCCATTTTTTTCCATCTTCTATGCTTCTTCGTTCTCTTCTCTCTCTCTCTCTCTCTCTCTCTCTCTCTCGTTAATCTCATCTCTTCTTGTTCTCCCGCTTCTCTGTATGCTATTTTAATGTTATCTGTGCTGTAGTTCTTATGAAGGAGATTTACGTGAGAAAGAGCTCCTTTTACAAGTTTGGCATGTTTCGGAACGACCCCCATTCGAGCAAACTAAACGTAGGGGAAAGGCTTTTCCTTCTTGTTCTTGTTCTTCTGCTTCTTCTTCTTCTTCTTGTTCTTCTTCTTGTTCTTCTTCTTGTTCTTCTAACTCTTATCAACAAACAGAGTTAATTGGCCACTTATTGTTGCCTTTGAGGTTAATGGTCCAAACGGAAAAGGGAGAGCTCAAACAGGAGATTGATCACTGGTTTCCTTTGAGGCTTTCCTCTGCTTTTGCGCAGACGGCAGAGCCTTTACCGGAGATTCACATCCTTCTCACTCTTCCTATAAGCAAGGCACCACCTTCTGCCTCTCGAGCTGCTCAACGCCCAACTTCTGTTCCTGTTTCGGTTCGACCTTCTTTGTTATTTTCATTCTCTCTCTCTCTCTCTCTCTCTCTCTCTCTCTCCTAGGTAACTCATAGTTTGAACTCTCTTCTTAGGGTCATCAAACAAGTTTGTTCGGAGATGAACAAGAGATAAACCAACTGATAAAACAAATCCACTCGTTAGAAAGCGAGATCAAAAGGCTGGACAACGAAGCCAAAGAGACTTCAGCCAAAGAAGAGGCCGCTCTGAACGAAACGGCCGCTAAGCTTTCATGGGAGAACAACCTCTTGAAGGAAAAAGTGGAGCACCTGGAAAAAGAGCTGCAAAGAAAAAGAGAGGAAGACCGAGCGATGACAGAACTGCGTTTCCAGAATGAAGAGCTGGAAAGAAAAGCTGCCACGGTGAGGAAATACGTGGAAGAGTTGGAAAGAGAAAAAGAGAAAATGAAGAGGAGAGAGGAGAGCGCTCAGCATCACCCCGAACGAGAGAGCAACAACAAAGAGAAACCACACGATACCATCAAGTTAGTGGCTGTCTTCTTGAAAAAAGTGATGACCAAGTTGGAGGATTTGGAGCACAAGTTCGACTCTCAGATGGAACTTCAGGCAACCGAAAGGAAGTTACAGGACGCGAGAGTGGCTTCCATCGAGAACGACACCAAAGAAATAAGAACCGAGTTAACACAATCTTTCAATCGCATGTTTGAGATGATGGCAAAAGGAAGCGTTGCACCTCCTCCTTCTGGTTCTAGAATCGAATCCACATTCACCACTCCGCAGGCAACCCCAAGAGACGATCAGGACCAATCTTCCAGTTACGAGAGCTGCTTGCTCTTTCTTTGTTTGTGTGTTCTCTTTTAAGGAGAGCATTACTAACTCTAGTTTGCAGGTGCTGAAGAGAGACGACAACGACTATTGATGGCAAAGAAGAACTTGCAGTATCGAATCAGCAGGCGAGCTCTTTCTACCAGCTTCTCTGGTGCAGAAGATGGAGGCAACGGGAACAACGGCAAAGGCAACGCCGACGGAGAAGCTTGCCCTCTCTCCGCACGAAAGTCGATGAAAGTGGCTTATCTCATCGATGGCACTGGACAACGCATCGACTTTGGCATGGATCTGGATTACGATGAGAGCGATGCCGAGGGCCAAGAGGAGGAAGAAGCTCACTCCACTTCCTCTTCTGCAAGCTCTTCTTCCGACTCTACGCGATCTGCCAAACAAGATACACCTTACGCTTCATCCTCTCCCACGAAGAGCGACAGTACCGAGAAACCGAAGAAGAAAAAGCGTCACAGCAAGCGAAAGGAAACAGGTTTGGAGGCTTATATCTCCGGTATGTTACTTTTCTTCTTTATTCTTCTTTCGTTTTTGTTCTCCTCATCTCATCCCTGTCGTGCTTCAAAAAAAAAAGGGGATGGAAGCCTCATTCTAAAGCCTGGGACTCAGGTCCACAACAGACCTCCTCCTCCTGCCGACACCAAGAAAGGCACTTTCGCGGGAGCTTCTTCCTTCTCCACCCTTTCCACCGTCTCCTCTCCTTCTTCCCCTTCTTCCAACCAACAACAAGCCTTCGCCGCTGACAAAGAATGGATAACAGAAGGCTTCTTCATTCCTGAATGGGAGGGGCACAGGTCTCCTGTTTCCAACGATGATAAGTACAAGAAGAACTCTCTTCGCAGAAAGTTGAAAGGAGGATTGAAGACGCTTACCACAGTGGTAAAACTCGCCGAAGAAGAGCAGAGCAGTTCCACCTCTGCTCTTCCTTCCACAGCTTCCACTTCTCCTTCTTCGTCCTCTTCTGGAACTCAACTAAGACAACGATCCACAAGCAATCCACCAGAGCTGGCGCATCAAGAGGTTGCTGCTCGTCAAGCCAGTGGAAGTTCTCCACCTTCGTCCTCTTCATCCGCTTCTTCGTCTGCTTCCTTCTCAGCTTCTCATTCCACCAAAAGTAACAACAATGGAACGACAGCAGAAGATGAAAAGGAGAAAGAGAAGAGAAAAGGAAAAAGGTCAACCGCTGTTGAGAAGAAAGAAACGAGCGGCAGCGGAAGTGGAGGGAAGGAGCTTCTGCGTACGTTAAGTTGGAACAACCTGAAGAGCAAAAAACTGGATCGAGAAAGCTTTCAACACCAACCAAACGACAAGAGTGAAAGCAAAGGCAAGAAAGAAAAAGAATCCACAAGTCCAAGCCTAGGAAAAAAGAAACCATCCACTACATCAACGGCGGCAGTATCTTCCTCCGTTCCTACATCCTCTTCTTCTTCGCCCAACAAGAAAAGTGGAGGTGGAGGCGGAGGTTTGCGTCGAGCCATCGGCAAAAGCGAGACGTTACGACCCAAACGAAGTCGTAACAAAACGTCCGACGCGAACAACAGAATAGGAGAAAGCGCAACCGACCTTACTCTCGCTGGCAGAGAAAAGAGACCAGGCAGCACCTCTATTCCTCACAGCTCGTTAGCCCTAAACGAATGAACCGATGTATTTCTTCATGGATGCAGTTTCCTGTTTGTATTTAAATAAAATTTTAAAGGTAACTGCTGGGGAGAGGTTTGGTGGCGGAAGAACCGCCACCTCCGCTGGGATTAGATTGTTGTTCTTGCTCTTTGCGTTTTGCCTTTGCAGCTTTGTAGTTTTGCATGATGCGAGTGACGTAGAGTTCTCGCACTCTGCGTTCTTTCTCTTCCTCTTCGCTCAGGCGAGGTTGTGGTCGCAATGGATTATTGCTCTATTTTTTGGTTGTTGTGAGAAAACATAAACAATAACGAAAGAAACAGCAAGAAAGAAAGAAACGACAAAGGAGCACGAAAGAAAAAAGAACGAACTACAAGTGAAAGAAGAGGGAGAGGCGTACTCCTTTGATTTTGGGTTTGACGGTCAAGTCAGGAGGACGGTCGACCACCTCTCCAAAAGCAACTTGATCCTCGAACACATTGAAGCTCTTCTTCTTTCCTCCTTCTCCTCCTTCTCCCTCTTCTTCTTCCTCCTCCTCCTCCGAAGGAGAACCCTTATGGCTTCGCTTCTGCCGTTTAGCTTTGAGCTTTTCTTTTCTTTTCTTGTCGTATTCTTTGCGTTTGAGGGCGGTGTTGGTCGTTCGTTTGTTGAATCGGATGAGGTACTCTTTGGTCTCTCGGTTGAGGCGTTCGGTGTACTGATGAAAGGTTTCTCCGGGGCGTTGTTTATCAAACTTGATCTCGTCGTTCTTCTTCACTACGCTGTCGTTGTTCGCAGCGCTTTCTTTGGTGGTGGATGGTTGTGCTTGATTATTATTTGCAGCTCTCTCCTTCTTCGCCTTTGGAACACTCTCTCTTTGAGCAAAAGAAACTATTTCAAAGGGATACCTAAGTCAAAAAAAAAATTATAATCAAACAAAAAAAGAAGAAGCCTCACTTTTCTTTCCCTCCTTGAGGCGTTGCTTGGCGTTCATGACCCTCCGCAAAGAGGCGGGCAGCTTCTCGCTGGGAGCAGGAAGATTGTCCGCCCCTCCGGCCTTTTGGGCTTTGCGTTTCTGTTTCTGCTTTTGGCGATTGCTCAACACCGTGGCGGGCCTGTCTGGTGGTTCATTCTTGCCGCTGGGCTGAAAGCCCGACTCAAAAGCCGGAAACTTTTTCTGCTTCTTGTAGCGTCTCATCGGTTTTTTTTTATATTGCTTCTTTCTTTTTTCTTTTTTTTTTTTTTTTTTTTTTTTTTTTTTTTTTTTTTTTTTTTTGAGGCCAACCAAATCGTGTCGACATGATTATTGTAAAAAACAAGTGATGTCATGTTTACTTAAAAAGATATTTTTAATTTATTGTTTCCTTTATTTGGCAAAGGTCCTAAATCATAGTAATGCGGAATGGAAGACGACAAGAAGAAAGAAAGCAAGTCAGCACATCTGTGCTCCACTATTCTCGGAGAGCTCTCCATTCCGGTTCAGGACGGTTTAATAGTAGGAAGAAGAGCCCTTGCTCATCATGCTGCCTCCCTTCCTTTCGAGGTGGCAACGGAGCTTCTTGCAGATCTCCTTGTGGCACCTGATAAGCTCGGCCAAGAAGTCCTTGATGTCAGGGCACTTGCAGGTCTCGTCCAACTTCTTGGCATCCCTGTAGAGGTACTGGGTGACCTTCTCGCAGTCGTTGAGCAGGTTCTCGATCATGGTGTCCGCGTCGGGCCACTTCTCTCCCTTGGGGGAGGGAGAGATCCTGGTAAGGTGGAGCTTCTCGGGGATGTGGGGCACGCGGTAGCCCAAGTTCCTCAGCTCCTTGCAGGACTGCTCCATGCCCTCGCAGAACATAAGGGTGCACTCCTTGAAGAGGTCCT
This sequence comes from Balamuthia mandrillaris, assembly GCA_031835245.1. Taxonomy (NCBI): domain Eukaryota; phylum Discosea; order Longamoebia; family Balamuthiidae; genus Balamuthia; species Balamuthia mandrillaris. The sequence continues at coordinate 46,879 of JAVKOQ010000003.1, read as the reverse complement.
TGAGCATCTCCCTGCGCTTGCCCAGCACGTTGTGCTTGCAGATGCCAGCCTTGGTCATCAGCACGAACTCATCAGCAATGATCTTGGAGAGCATGTCTCCGCAGTGGTGGCAGGTCTGTTCCTCGATGCCGATCTTGGGCTTGATGTCTTGGCACTCCAGTCTGTATTCGGCCATTGTTCGATGGGTGAAGGTAAAGAGAAGCTTGGATTGTTTGTTTGGATTGTTTGTTGGTCGAGGAAGAGGAAGGAAAAAAAAAGCAGCCAGACCTTTATAAAGGTTTTGGAAGGAGCTTGTCAGTCGGACAGGAGAGACGTGCAGAGGAGAGAAGAGAGGAAAGGAAGGAGGTGTGAAAGCGAGATGACCACCTGCCGAATCCACAGCGAAACTACAAGAGAGAGAAAGCAGTCCCATGGGTTCCACCTCGAAAATCCGTGGCAGGAGACGGGATGCTCTGCTGAATCCCTTTCTTTGGATGGCATGGTCAGAAACTCCAACGAAACGAAGGTGGTGGTGGTCTAAAAGAAGATGACGACGCTATAACTCATGGCGTTTCCCCCAAACAACAAAGGAGAGAACCAACAAAGGTCCCATCAAACCCGAAGAAACCTCAGTGAGGGGGGCTTCTATTGTTTTCCTTTTGGTAAAGAAGAAGGACGAAAGGGTGTCCCTAACAAGAAAGCCCAATCAAACTCGGAGAAATATCCTTGAGATGAAGGAATGAAGGGAACAACCAGCAAGCACGGCATCCTTCCAAGCATGGGTTTTGTCCCCAGGTGACTTTGTTCTGCTGGTGCCCTATTTGCTGTTAGGGGAAACTCAAAAAAAAGAAAGGAGAACAGAGAAAGAAGCGAAAGCGGATCATGTGAGCCACAATGTGGTGGGTGGAGACGTTCACCCTATCTCAAAAATAATAAGGTGCAGAACAGTTCAACGGGTATTGTGGGATGGGTTGGGATCCCAACCCTCGTGAGGGTACGGCCAGCCGAGCGAGTTCGCATGCGGAGAGAACGTCGAGCGTCCGGTCCTACATTGGCGTGGGGAGCGAAACCACCACGATGCTAGCAAGTTGTAACCCCCATGGCATGGAGGAACAGCAAATAGGCCCCAGAGCAGCGAGACGCCTGCAAACGCCACACCCACCACCACCCCCCCCACCACCGCGCGTGAGGCAAAGGAGAAAATCCACAGCTATCTGATGTGGAACCTGCTACCATTTCGCCCCGTGCAACTGCGCCGGCGAACGAGCGGTCGTTCGCCTCTTGGCTGGGCTGCTCATTTGAAAAAAAAACCATCACCAAACCAGCAAGAGAGTTCCTACGCACATCCTTTTTGCTTGCATCCATCGCGACAACAAAGTCCAGCAGCGTCCCTCCGCCTCCCGACGACAAAGATGAAAAAGATTTGCCTTCTACTGTTGACGGTGCTTCTTGCCTCTTGCTTCTTGCTGCCTTCGTCCACCGTCTACGCTCAAGAAGATGAAGGAAACGGCAACGGCAACGGCAACGGCAACGGCAACAACGCTACTGACACTGCCGCGCTGAATACGGACCGAATACTGACCGTGACTGGAGAGGGAACGGCCAACGCTGCCGCCAACATCACCGAAATCGTGCTCGGGGTGGAGGTTCGCTCCAACGAAAGCGCGGCGGACGCCATCCAACAAGCGGCTCAGCTCTCTTCTAACCTCACAGAGTTTCTGCAAGAACAAGAGGGCATCGAGAACCTCCAAACAGTTCGCATCTCTCTGGACGCCATCCTTCCTCCACCGGATCCGTTCTCTACAACAATTTTCCCGCCGCCGCCACAGTCCGTTGAAGTGTTGGGCTACGTAGCGACCAACCTGATAAGCTTCCGAGTGGTCGAAATCGATCAAGTGGGAGAGATTATCGACGGAGCGGTCCAAGCCGGTGCCACTCGCATCGACTCGTTGAATGTGGTGGCCTCTGACCAAGCCACAGCCGAGGCGAAAGAGTTGGCCTTGCAACGAGCTGTGGAGAACGCCAAGGACCAGGCCATGATCGTGTTGGACGCGTTGGAGCTGGAGTCGAGGGGAGTGGCGTCGGTGCAGATCGGAAATTTGTTCTTCCCGAGACCCATCCCGCTGTTCTCGGCAGCCGCCGAGGCGCAAGGAGGGGCCAACTTGCTGGCTACGACACCCGTTGTTGGCGGGCAGCAAGAAGTCAGCGCTACCGTAGTCATTGAGTTTTTCTACTAAGTATATATATGTCCATAGTTTTGTTCGTCTGCAACACACACCAAATCCTGTGCTCTTCTTTCTCTTTTTTGGAGAACGTAATCGTGTCGTCATGATAATTTGGTAACGACGAGTACCACCACCGTGACGACGTGAAATTGCTATTCATTTCCCGTCGACAAAGACAAGTCCAAAGAAAAAAAAGACAAAATGGAGGAGGAAGAAGCGGCAAGCAGAAGACAAGAGTTGCTCGCTCAGATAGAGCGGAAAAGAAGGGAACTTGCAGAGTTAGAAAAGTGCTTCCTGGCTTCCGAGCCACACGCCCAGCCGTCTGCTGCTACTTCTACCTCAGAAGTTGCGGATTCCGTCCAATCGAGCACAAGGTAACGACCTCTGTCTTCTTTTTTTAAAACCTTTACTTTCGCTTTTATCTCTCCATCGTTTTCCTCTCTTTTATTCTAAAAACCCAATCGAGCAGCGTTGTTGTTGTTGCGACCCCATCGACAACCAAGGGTTTGGGAGCCACAGCAGAAGAAAGAGATGAGGAGGCTGACGTCTACGCGGAACATACCTACGAACCGATGGTTCACCGTTCGCTCGTAGCACTTCCCCTGCAACAACAACTACCACAGCAGAAACCAAAGCTCCTCAACAATGTGACGACAACCGCAAGTCCATGTTGCTGAGTCGGACTCCTCAGCGACGGAGGAAGAAGGTGGCTATGAAATCTGCCCCTCTTCCTTTTCTTCTTTTAGTTCTTCCGTTTCTGCTTCCTCTTCTTCTTCTTCTTCTTCCTTTTCTTCTTCCTCCTCTTCGGCAAAGCTTTCGTTATTCGGTTCAAACAATGCAACCAACGCTGTCACTCAAAAGCAACCTATGCACGCCCTTGATGAAAGCGCTGCAGAAGAAGAAACTGAAAACAACGTGAGCTACGAAGTGTATCCCTCGTTCGACCATGAACGTGATGATGCTTTCAAGGCAGCAACAACGCCAAAACCTTCTTTCGCGCTTTTGCAAGCGGACTCCGAGGTGGATGGCTACGAAGAAGTTGTTCAGGTTGACCATCAAAAGACAACGATAAGAGCAAGCTTAAGCTCTTCCTCTTCTTCTTATTCATATTCCTCTGCTTCCACTTCTTGCTCCGAGACTACGACACGGGTCAGAAAAGACTCAACGTCCTCTTCTTCCCCCAATTCGACTACAAAAGAAAGAAGAAGGAAAAGAAGAACAAGGAGAAAGTATAGCAACAACAACAAAAAGGAGGAGCAAGGGGCCACTTCAACATTATTTCCATACAATAGCGCAACTTCAAAGAGTCGCAGAGACAGAAGTAAACGTGCGAGACGATGGCAAGCGTTGCATGCCATGAATAGGAACGATACACGGCAACTTGATGGGTTAGACAACAGTCTTTGGAATAAACATTTCCAGGCCATGCTTGCTCTGGAAGATAACGAGGACAAGTACTCTAAACTAGCTTATCTGGCCCATGATATGTCTTTCTTTGCTTTTCTTTCAGTCTTTTGTTTTCCCCTCATTTTCCTTCGTTTCTTGCTTTCTCATACATTCTTGTTTGTTTCTGTTTTGAACAACACACTTTCAGCACGCAGCTGAAGTTTATGGTCGTATCATCATCAGTGAGCGTTTTCTCCCGTACGATGATAAGACCATAAAGCCATTAAGCATGGGCGGCGTTGCAGGAGGAGAGAAGTACCAATGCAGAGGCATGCTCTTCAAGTTTGCTGTGGATACGGAATACAAATCTGGTTGCTGGATGTATGGATTTTGTCATCCCAACGACACCAATGCAATGAAAGCAGGTATGTCTGCTTGTTTCTCGTTGTCGTTTCGTGTGTAATGATGGTTGTTTTGTTGCCCATATTGCTTGTTCTTATTTGACCCTTCATTCGTAGCGGCTCATGAACTACGCTCATTGGCGAGGATTGTGGATGCTGAGGCAGCAGCAGAAGGGATATTCGTTCCTCTTATGACCATTGTAGACTACCGTGGCTTTCGATTGACAGCTGTTTCGATCCTCCCTATCTCTCACAAAACCATCTGCTATGGGTGCCTTATATCTCTCATTCATTTCTTTGCTCTCTTCCTGTCCTTTCTTCTCACTTCCTCAACCTTGATGCGTTTACCATGCATTTCATTGAACATAAATAGCTCTCATGACGCGGGAAGGACAGTGCATGCTGACTACGAAGTATTCAACGAGTGCTTATCAAGCATTTTCCAACGGCTCAACCTGAAACCTCACATCGTAAAGAATGTAACTCTATACGCGTGTGGAGACATAGAAGGGCACTGGGGAGCGGATGGTCGCTTTTATCTAGTGGACTTTAGTCGTGTCTACTGTCCAGAGAGCACCGAAGTGGCCTCTGCCTATTTTCCTGTCGCAGAACCTCGTTCAGTCTTCTTCAAAATGCTTCGCCCAGAATTAGTGGTATGCAACAAAGTACCGTTGAGCTCAGATGCGTACAGTGGATGGCAAGCCAAAGATCCGAACTGGAGAACTCACAACGATGAAGTTACAGAAGCCACAAGAAACTTAGTCGATGTTATCATTCCAAACTTTGTTCAAGACGTTCGAAAAATGTGCCAAAGCGACAAAGAGCGCTTCAAAGGAACAGTATGTTCTCTCTCATCTCTCCCTCTGTCCTCACTCTTTATCCTTTTCACTCTCATGTTATACTGCACATCTTTTCTCTCATATTTTAACCTTGTTTCAAAACCAAAGTACCGTCGTTATTGCGCTGAATGTAGAAGTATATTTGGAGGAGATACACCCAACACTCCAACTTCAAGGGCAGCGTCGTTATCCCGTCCTACTTTTACTTCCCGTCATGCAGAAGTGTTGAAAGATGCTATCTCTGTGGAGATGCTCAACAGACAGATCAACAACGTTTTGCATCAAATGCATACGCATGGAATCAACAGACGATATCTTGGCCTGGTGCGTCACCTTCTTTTGAAAGAACCACATTCTTCGGGTTGTATGTGGAAGTATAGCTCTCTTCTTTTCACAGAGGTTTGTTCTCTCTCATCTTTACGTAGTTTGTTTATTTGCTTTATTTGTTGCTTGCGTTTGGGTTCATTTGATTTTCAAACTGATTATTTGTATCAAGATGGCAGCTAGAGTTTGTAAAAATATCATTCGTGCATTATTGCGAGAAAAGATGAAAGCACTGAAAGTGCCATCCTCAGAGCCTTATCGGCAGTTGGTGCTGCAACTTTTTAATTTGTTTTCAGGCCATTCTACATATTCGCACCACTTTTGGACATCTAATACTCCTCCTGACTTTCCACGTGATGTGGAAGGGGCAGAAAAGAAACAAGCACAAAACAGAGAAGAAGGAGAAGACGAAGAAAAAGCAGAAAGCGAAGATGAAAAGTTAGAAGGAGGATTGGAGTATTATATTTGGGTAGCAGTCCAAGAGAAGGAAAGACGGGAGAGAAATGAAAAAGTGAAAGAAGATGTTCTTCTCGAGAAACGGAACAGAAACGACTTGGACAGCTCTTATGATAGGCTGCTAAAGACGAACCTACGCTGGTTGTTGCCTCTGAAATGCTGCATTCGCGCCAAATTTGGAAATCTTGCCTTTACGAAAGAAGAGCTGCGTTGCAAGGATCGAACTCGACCTTTCTTGTTTCAAGGTTTATTCTTTCGACGATTATGTAGCATGTTGGGCATCACTGTTGCAGATGTGCCTGCCATTTATGATGCGCTTAACGGCTCGCCTCCAGCTGCTGTTCCACACCCTTACGAGTGGCGTATGTTTTTTTTTCGACCTTCTCTTGCTTTCTTCTGTCCTCTTCTTCACTTTCTTTTGCAACTAACCGAAAAGTATGAAATAGTCGATCCACATTTACTCGATTTGGAGGCCAAAGTAAAACACATGCATTTGATAGCAGGATCGGAGGGGCAAGCATTGTGGCTCAAAGCTCAAAAGTTGGCGGACAAGTCGCGGAGCCGAGGAGATTATGACCTGGACCCTACCACCAGAGGAAAGGTCAAGCGCCTTCTCAACTTTGCCAAAGAAAAGTTGTTATTGGCGCTTTCTAGCATCCCGGACAGTGTTCCTACACTTTTATTGCTCGGTTCTCTCTTCTTTATCTTCTTTGCTTTCCGTCTACTATGCTCTGTTTTCCTTTCTCCTTCCTATCTTCTTGTCACTTATCCCATTTCTGATTCATATAGGTAAAGTGAGTCATAAATTGGTGATGTTATGCGAGGAGGAAGAGAATAAGACACGAGAAGATACCTTCCATCCTTACTTGTCCACCTCGGGTTCCTTCTCTTTTGTGCAACACCCAGTGACTGAACTTTCAGCTGAAAACAATATCAACAACTCTTTGGACAATTTGGAAGTGCAAGAACCCACTGCACCTTCGTCTTCTATCAACAGAAGTACTGTTCAACCACGAAGTTACGAGAGAATGGATGATTTCCGTTCGTGTGTTGAGTACTTCTCAGAAGGCATTAAAATGTTGCAGAAACGCAAAACGTTGGGGCCGTTGGAGAGACGACTGTTGCGAGAGTCTCGTTTGCAGCTAGCTCAGGCTATTTGCGACTGGTCAATGACTTCGTCTTACTTCTCTGCTAGCCCACAATCCTTTGCATTTGATGGACGTAGCAGAGACGAAACACGTGGTAAGTCATCTATCTTTTCTTCAATAACCTATACTTACGCTGAAACAATACTATAGGGAGATTGTGGATGAGAGCATGGAAAGAGTTTTACTGGGCTCTAATGGCAAAACCCAAAAAAATGAAGCCACGGTACCAGACCGAAGTTGACGATGTCATTACCATTTGCCATACACTGAATCTCCTACAATCAACTGAAGGCGCCGCAACAACAACTACAACAGAAGACACGTACCAAAGCAATAATGAAGAACATGAGAAAGAACCAAACCTTGCTGAACAAGAGGCATCTTTCTCTTCCTCTTCTTCGCATCACCAGACTAGAAAGAAAAAGCTTGGAAGTATTGTGGCAGCAATAATGAAACTGGAAGCATTACGCAACCTGGAAAGCATTCGCGGAAGAGACGGTCTTGAACTTCGGTGTGCTCAATGGGAGCAACACTTTCAACAAAAAATGAAACGCATCGAAAGCAAACATATCCAAACCTTACACAGCAGTCTGTTGGCGCATTCATCCAAAGCAGCAAACGACGTGGAGAAGAGAAATGAAGAGGAGAAAGGAAAACGCACCACGCGCTTCTTGGATGCATCGTTTGGTAACACCAAACGAATGCATACCAGCGGCTTGTTCGCACATCCTCACCATTCATTGTTGGAAGCAGGAAGTAAAGGCGCTAAGAAGTTTAAACCGTTCTCCGCTGTCAGACAAAAGCTCACCAAACGGTTGCATCACCGGCCGCCAACAAACTCTGTAACTTCCAGTTTTATCGCAGAGGTAGGACACAAAGAAGACAACAACCAGGACAAACATATTGCAGATAGGTGGCTACAGCAACAATATCATCACATCCAGAAAACCTCTTCTTCTCCTTCTTCTTCTTGTTCTTCTTCTTCTTCTTCTTCTTCTGTGTCTGCTGCTTCTTCTTCTACTGCTTCTTCTTCTTCCACTGCTGCTTCATCTTCTCCTTCGACATCGCCTCCTTTGTCTTGTTCGTCGTTTTCATTTATTCAGAGAGAACGCGAACTGCGACGATCCTGGGAGAAGAACATATTAACTGAAACCAATGAACGTGACAATTACGAGAAAACCATTCGAGCAACACATGACGGAATCCCAGTTTCAGTCATAGCACAAAGCGAAAGTGAAGCTATCAAAGAAAAAGAGGAGGAAGACTGCTCTGCCGATGTTGTGGTCACACCAAAGTTGAAACGCAGAGGCACAACTGAGTTTTATGAGCTCATGAGAAGAGGTTCTCGTTTATCTACTGGAATTTACGACGATGAGGATGAGGATGATGACGTAGAAGCTGAAGAAGATAGCGATGAAAGTAGTTACAGCACAACTGAGAGTGAAGATGAAGAGGAAACGGAAGAGGAAGGAACGTCATCAAGCGATGCTAATGAGACCTCAGAATTTAGCATTTGTGAAGAGCTATCGATGAAAGATAACGTGGAAGACACTAACCCTGCTGACAATGTAGAACAGACAGAAGAGGCAGAAGGAGACAGAAGAGAAGGAAAGGGAATAGACTTGAGGAAATGCAGCATTCAGTTGCAAATACCAAAAGAAGAAAAGGAGAAAGAAGAATCCAAGAAGGAATTGATTTCTTCTCCTTCGTCTTCCTCCTCTTCATCGACCCGTAAACATTTTTCTTTGCACTCGCTACGAACAAAAATAAGAAAACGGTCTCGAAGCTTCAATGCATCTGACGCGAATGAGGCTATGGAAGAAAGGCAGTGCGATGCTGAGAACGATGAAGCAGCAAAATCTAAATCTGTGGATGCGCTTCATCTCTCTCAAACCACTACCTTGAGTTTGCCATCTGCTTATTCTTCTCGTTCTTCACCTTCTTCTGGCTCCAACGTTTGTTCTTCGATATCACCACGTCATGCTTTGAGCCAAGAAATTGTATCCACCCATTCTAAGCACCATCCTTCGCAACAGCGCAAGTTTTCTGACCCATATTCTCTGTCTTCTTCTGTTGTAAATACGGCAAGTACGTCATCTCCTTCCTCACAACATTCCTGTCAATATCAATATCAATGGAGCGAAGCAACAAGGAGCGAAAATGCTGTTGCGTCTGCCAACAATGTTCAACAGCAACGAAAAGGAAGCGGCACTGCCTTTGAAAGGCTGTTTGGTGCTCGTGGCATGAAGCCAAAACCTTTTACCAAAAAGTATCCATCACCTGCCCTCTTCTCTACACATTTTCACGTTTCCGATTCTTTGTTTCTTCTTTTCTGCTCCCGTATGCTAACTATCTTCTTCCAAAGTTTATCATTGGGCAGAGCCTCTTGGCTATCATGGTTTGCAGCAGGAACAGGCCTCAGCAACCATCCTACCGATCTTGCTCTCGTCGATGGGAAGCAAGTCGCTTTTGGCAGCAATTACAAGACTTTCCTCTCAAGCAGTCTTCGCCATCAAAGCAATCTCTCCCTTGCCACCAACTTAGCATTGGATGGAAAGAACGGTCTTGCTCAGAGCGTCGTCAATGTTAATGCAACCACCATCAGCGCAGCCGAGTTGTGGGAAGTGCGAAGAGCCAACAAAAGAAGACCACGTAGCAACTCTTCTGCTTCCGAACAATCACCAGAAAAACAACGAGAAGCAGTGGACGAGAATCGTTCCTTGGTGGTCGTTCAAGACGTGCATCGCAAGTATTTATGCTACGACGATGAAAAGGATCAAGTTTTCACGAGGCGAGACCTGTGCTGCTTGTGGGAATGGGTGGTTATCAAAGAGGGTGACTGCATTGGCTTGAGAACCTACCCACAAGGCAAATGGCTGTGCGTCAGCAGAAACCATCAGCTGTATATTGGAGCGAGGAATGCATTGCGCTCCTACGAACGGTGGACAGTAACGATGGTGCACAATATTGTGCATCTAAGGACGTTGCATGGTGGTTACCTCTATCCGAAGGGTCCTGGACCTCTTCGCTTGACTCCCAACACAGGTTCGGTTCTTGATACTTACTTTGGCTTGTGAAACGTCTTGTTGTTACCATTGTTTTTTTTTCTTGTGATTTTCTCGTTTTAACGTTTAATATTTCAAGCTGTGGCCAAGTCATTCAGCCGATGGTTTATGGATTACCAAAATGACGGCTCGGTGACTCTTCGCTCCTACTCTGATGGACGCTATCTTGCCTACAATCACAGCGACCACAACAAACAAACTTTGACCTACGCTGCACAACCTTATCCATGGTTCCTAAAGACATACAACAACGTAGATAAAGTGGTCTCCCTCTACGCTGTTGTCCCTTCATCTTCCTATGACAACGAATTAGCAGAAGGAGACCACCAAAAGACCACTCGAATGTATTTGGGCTATCGCTATCGCTCTCCGTCGCCCAAAGACAACAACTCTCGAGCGACGTTTGTGATGGCTTCTTGGAATAACGTTGTAGCTCAAGAGAAAACTTGGCAGCAGCAGCAACGAAGTTGGAAGGTGAAAAAGAAACTTCAACACCAGCAGCAACAACAAAAGGAGAAGGAAACGGAGAAAGAAAAGGAGAAAGAAAAAGAACACGAAGAAAGGAGAGAAGACAAAACAGATAGAGAACCGGAAACAGAACAGACCAAAGAAAAAGAAGAAGAGGAAGAAGTGGAACGGATAGGAGTGGCATGGGTTATGGAACGGCCAGACAGTTCGTTGACGGAGAAACTGACAGAACTTTATGCCGAGTTGGAGCTCATAGATGGATGGAACACCGTCGAAAAGCTTCGTTCTGGTGTTTTCCTGTTGGATATGTCCATCTGAAAAAAACAATAAAAACACGCAGCATGTTTTCGGTTCTCAAAAGAAAAAGAAAGAAAGGAGAAAACAGAAAAGGGCGACAGAAAGGAAGGGAAAGAAAGGAAGGAGCCCACTTGGCGAATGAGAAGCAAGGGCGTATCGGCGTGTTATAACGCTTCGTCATCCTTTGTTGTCCCGCGGCGACCTTTCGTAGTCGCTTCGCTGTCGCGTAGTTTAAATATCTCAATCGGCCGCAACCAACCCCAAACCTGCCGCGCCACGCCTTTCTTTCGCAAACGTCAGCACTTTCACAGCGCCAAGCACAACATCAGCACCAACAGCGAGAAGAAGCCACAACGGATGAACATGGAAGCGGAGGCGAAGAGCACAGGGGAGGAGGTGAAGGGGCTAGAGCAGGAGGAGGTGGAAAGGTGGGAGGGCATGTGGACCCAGGATGGAGGTTTGAAGCCAGGCCAACGGTTTGATGCGGAGCGATCTTCCCTTGCCTTGTTGCACCTCATAGACACAGCTGATCCACCATTGCCCAAAGGACGGGTGCTTGTGCCTGGTTCGTGTGTTTGTTTTTTATTTAGGGGCGGGTGACCTCATCTCTAACTCTACAGTTCTCTCTTGGCTTAACAGGATGTGGAAGAGGTTACGACCTGGCCAGCTTTGTGAAGAAAGGGGTAGCAACGGAGAAGTGCGTTGGTTTGGAGATCTCCAACTCAGCGATTAATGCCGCCCAACACTATCTCGACCAGCAGTTGCCCTCCGAATTACGAGACAAGGCCGAGATCCGTCTCCACGACTTCTTCAAGATGCATCAATCAGAGGAGCAGGAACGTTTTGACCTGATATTCGACTACACTTTCCTGTGTGCCATCCCGCCACAGAAAAGGCAGGACTGGGCGGCCCAGATGAAGCGACTGCTGAAGCCAGGCGGAGAGTTGATCACGCTCATCTTTCCCGTCATGGAGAAAGAGGGAGGACCTCCTTACGCCATGTCCACCGAGCTGGTCTTTGGGCTTTTGAAGCCACAAGGTTTCTCGTTGGTGGAGGAGATAGCCCCAGTCCCGCCGCACCTCAGCCACGCTGGTCGGGAAGGCAAGGAGTGGCTTGCTCGTTGGGCTTTGTGATGTGTCGACAATCTGTTTGATTTCCTATTCGTTGTTAATAAAATTTCCAAGAAAATTCGATATTTATTATTATTAATGAATAGTGCCCCCTCAGGCCCTTCCCGCCAAAAATTAAATTGCGGGAAAAAACGCAACCGACAAAAACGAACAAGGAAGGAAGAGAGCAAAAGCAAGGCACCATGGAAGGGCAGGAAGAAAAGTGTAACGAAAGACCTGCTGCTGAAGAAGTGGAAGAGGAGGAGGCGTTGGAGGAGGAGGAGGAAGAAGGGGAGGAGGGCAGCGCTGCACTGTTGAGCGGTGAGGTGACCGAAGAGCTTTTGCAGGAGGCTGAACGAAAAACGAGAGATGGGCACGCCCTGATGAGCAACGGCGAGTACGAGGCCGCTCAAGAAGCCTTCTCCAAGGCCCTTGAAATAAGGTGCGTTCGGGTTTGTTGTCTAAAAATTCATACAGCACGAAACACGTTGGTAACAAAGGCCTACTTTCCTGTGCTTTAGGGTGGCAAAGTACGGCGAAGTGGCCCTTGAAATAGCGCCAGATTATTACAATTATGGCCTTGCTCTGGTGCAAGGAGCCAAGCGCGAACAGCGCGACTTTCTCTCCCGAGCCCTTATCCGCAGACTGCAGGATAAAGAGAGTGCAGAGGAGCTTGACGCCGAAGAGGAAGAGAATGATCGTATGAAGTTCCTCTCTCTCTCTCTCTCCCTCTCTCTCTCCCTCATTTGTTCTCTGTCTCTTCTCGTCTCTTCTCAACTTTCCTGTTCTCTGTCTGAAACAGGAAATGCATTGGAAGAGACGCTGCAATTGGTTTGGGAGATCTTGGAGACCGCTCGTGTCATTTACAGCAAGTCAGAAGCCCACAAGGTCGAACTTGCCCAAGTTCACAAGCTGTTGGGAGTATTTAGCCAAGACACGGGCAACTCCGACGATGCCCTCAAGGAATACGGGACTGCTGAGGAGCTCCTCAGAGAGGCGCTGCCGAGCCACGATCTGCGCATCGCTGAGCTGCTCGAAGTCAGAGGCACGTTACATTCTGACTTGGAGCAACACGACGAGGCTATTCAGCAATACAGAGAAGCACTGAAAGTGATACAACTCGCACTCGACAACGCCACAGCAGTAACATCGCAGGAGCAAAAGAGTGGAGAGAAGGACAAAGGCAAAGAGACAGAGGCCACAGAAGGTGACCAACCACAAAAGGTTACACAGTTGCAAGAAAAACTGGCCAGTTTGGCAGAGAAGGTATGAGAGGATCGATATTTCTCCTCAAAATGAACGTCTAATATTTATTTTCTCTTTTTGTATCAAAGATAAAAGCTTTGGAGGACGAGAAAGAGGCTAAGCCAACAGAAGAACAAAGGAAGTTGCGGGAAGCATTGGGTGAAGTGTGCCACCAATTAGCGGCAGAACCTTCTGACACCTCTGCATCTTCTTCCACAGCTTCTCCCTCCGCTTCTTCTTCTTCGTCCAGCCAACCAGTGGTGCATAACCTTGGTGTCTTTGGTCGCTCTTCTAAGAGCAAAACTTCAGCAAGGAATTCTACGACGACCATCAATGCCGCCACCAATGCCAGCAGCACCAGCAAACGAAAAAGAGAGGACGATGAAGATGACCGTGCAGAAAAAGAAGAAGAAGGAGAAGAAACACAAAACAACAACAATGCCCAGAAAAACAAAGAAGAAGAAAACGACGAACAGGAAGCCAACAGGAAGAGAGCGAGGGTTGGCTAACTGTCATGTCGACACAACAAAATCTGAAAATTTTTACGAAGTGAGAACCGGAAAATTTGATTTCATTTTTCCGGTTGGATCTATTAGCCTGCCGAGTGCCAGCCTTTTCTTTGTTGGTCTTCCTGTTCTTCGGTGTTTGTTGGTTTGGCGAGAGCAGAGAGAGAAGCACAAGTGTACAAACCACCAGGAGTGTTGTGTCAATGGCACAGTCTGCATGGAACCAAGGTGCTTGGAGTTGGTGAGTATCCAGTCACCAAGCTGTCCTACGGTTTCTTCCCTCACAACTTTTGCTTTTTTGGTTCCTTCCTGATCTCTGGTGTCTTTTTTTTTTTTTTTTTTTTGATGGAGATGCGTTTCTTTTTACACTCTCGATTTGGGCTTAACCGACTTCACTTTTGTTAGGGAAGAGAGGGACTACTCTAAGTGGGCTTCTGCCTATCTGAAAGAACAGTGGTCGGATCGGAAGGTGGAGTTTGAAGATGGCTGGGTAACCTTCAATACAAAATCCGCCTCTGGTGACGTACGTTAGCTGTCACTCTTCTCTCTTCCTTCTCTGCTCTCTCTCTCTCTCTCTCTCTCTCTCTCTCTCTCTCTCTCTCTCGCTTTCCACGCAATACCTCACTCCTTTTAACAAACCACAGGCAAGTGTACTATTTTTGCATGGGAAGAAGCGAACAGGGTATGACTTGCAGATAAAGCTGGAGTGGGAAGGAGAGCTCAATGCTAAAAGTTCGAAAGGAACTGTGCACCTAGAAGCTGCGTCCGACGACAACAGCTTTGAAGTCCAAGTGAAACATGAGACGGGTGTAAACGGGGATAGCCAGACGTTCAAAACGAAACTTGAGCAGCAACTCCGCTCTCTTTTTGCTGAGTTCTTGACCGTGCTGGCCGCCAAGTAAAACTCATTTTTTTTTGTTTTAAAAAAAGGGACAGATTTCATTTGATTTATTAGCTTTTTCATTATAACAATCTGTGTGCCTGCATTTGGAGACACTTCCGCGCGAGATAGCGCCTTGTCGTAACTTTGATCTCTGGGACATGAGAAGACCCGATACGTAACCATAAGCTGGCATTTTGGGCGGTTAAGAAAGCGGGGAAGCAAGCAGATGAAGGCAGCACAAACACTGCTGTTCGTTGTGTTGGCCATTCCGGTATTATGCTCGGCCATAGCTTTGGGAAGCAGCAAAAGCTTCTCGGAAAGAAAGCGGCAGACGATTGACTTGGAAGGAGGGCCGACCTTCCTGCTGGTAGAGAATGGAAAGGAAGCCAGCGTAACAGTTTTGAAGAGTGGGGACATTATCGTGGTCTACGGACGGGAACTGCCTGGTGGTGGAGAAGGTAAGGATTTTTACTCACACCTTCAATATGACCTGACCCCTTCTCCTCAAATGAAGAGGTGTACATGAAGCGTTTCGACAAAACAGCACAACAACTATTGGATGAGACCAATTTGGCTCCAGATACGTCAAACGAGCCCTTTGTCATTGCCCTCAGCGATGGCGGTTACCTTGTTTCCTGGGAGTCCACTCCAACCACCTCTCCAACCACCTTGCGTGACGTTTACAAGCGGTTCTCTGATTCTCTCTTTTCCCCTCCTTCTCTTTCTGGTAAGATTCACTAATGTAAAATACCTGCTTTGTAGATATGATGAAGAGGGGAACGAGTACGAATGGAACGAACCGCTTCCACCAAACTTCAGCGTAACCACTAACCAGTTTCGTCTGTCAGAGAACCCTGGTGCTCGTGTTAATAGACCGCGCTCACTAGCCCTCCATAATCCGTTTGACTTGAAGGTTTATTCTGATTTCAACGAAGGAGCATTCCTCTCGTGGTGGCTTGCGGAAGCTCCACTTTGTGCGCTTTCTTCTTTCATTTTTCTTTCTTTCTTTCTTGCTCATGCTCATGCTCGGTACATAAAGACACATTTATGGGACGATCATATCCTGGTGCTGGCGAGGACTTTACTCCAATCTTCAACATAACTGGCAACCTGGACAACGACAACATGAGGACAGAATGCGTCATTCCGGCTGGTACCAATGTCAACGTCATTCATTGCGTGTACAGCATCATTGAAGAGGACGGTGACAACAAATTGGTACTTCAATCGTTTAACCCAGACTTCTCCTCATTGGGATCTCCCAGGGAACTTGAAGGACGAGAAGGTGCTCGCAAGGCAGCTTTGGCAACGCTTGCTAACGGCAAATGGGTTGTAGCTTATGAAGATAAGGACGCGGAGCAGGCCGGAGAGAGAGACGTGATGATTCAACTGTTCGATCGTGATGGGATTGGTAAATTACTCCTACCCTGAGAAGCAGAGTAAAGAGAAAATGGGAAGCACGAAAACGCTGATTCTGTCATTTGTATATTATAGCGCTTATAACGCCAAGGGAGGCCAACACCATCAGAGATAGGAGCCAGACGGGTGTTTCTGTTGGGGCGTTGAAACATGGCGGCTTTGTGGTGGCATGGGAAAGCCAAACAGACACGCTGCAGGACGTGTACATGCAGGTGTTTGATAACGAGGGCACTGCTTTGTTGGACGAGGACCTTCTTGTGAATGATAACCACCTCTTGGGAGCTCAAAACGGACCTAAGGTGATCTCTTTGAGCACTGGGGATTTCATGGTAACGTGGAAGAATGGCAGTGATGGGGACAATCATGCCGTATCGGCTCGAATCTTTTCTGATCCATGCATTCTTGGTTGTGATGAGAGTAGCAGTACCGATTCTACACACAGCACAAGCGACTCTAGCAATCAAGCGAGCGACAGCGACAGTAGCAGCAGTGCCGTTGCAGCCGAAAAGAGTAGCGAGGATTCGGACAATACGGGGGTAATCGTTGGAGTAACAATACCGTTGGTGGTGGTGTTGCTTTGTGTTATTGTGGCTGGCGTTGTGTTGGCCATCATCTTGAGACGAAAGCGTAAGAAGAAGGCAGCATCGGCAATGATGTCACCCACCAACGAGGTCTACGCTCACTCAACGAGGAACCTTACTGCTCTTTGCCCAAAAGATGACCTTAAAACCTCAACAAAAGAGATAGAGAATGAAAAAGCGAAAGGAAAAGAAAAAGAAGAAGAAGCAGAAAAGTATGAACAAAGGACAGTAGTAGAAGAAAGGGCTTCAGCGGACGACTTGGAAAATCCGATTGCTGGCACGTCTCGTGATATCTTAGAGATTCCAGAGGAAGAAGTGACGTATCTCGATAAAAAGCCCGTTGCGTCAGGAACTTTTGGGACTATCTTCAAGGGCTTTTGGAAAGGCAAAAAATGTGCTGTGAAAGTCAGCAGTTCTGTTGTTCTTGATGAAGACATCAAGGAAGAGTTCAGGAGAGAGGCTTTGATAATGCAGTACGTGCCTTCTCTCTCTGCTCTCTCTCTCTCTCTCTCTCTCTCCTCTCTCCTCTCTCTCTCTCTCTCCCTCCCTATCTCCACTACTCTTCTCCCTTCCTCATTCTTTTCTACCCTAAATTATTGACTCCTGTGACATTACTTTTAGCCAATTAGGAGGAAAGAAGAATCATTGCGTAACGTTGTTTGGTGTTATGAGCAGAGGAGAACGATTGTGTCTTGTGACGAAATGGGCTAAATATGGGTCCGCCTACGACTTGCTCATTCATCCCAAAACCAAGAAAACGGATATTCCTTGGGAACTAGTTGTGCGAATCGCTCGTGACACGGCCAGAGGTCTTCGTTACCTACATTCGATGAACATGGTGCATCGAGGTACCCTTTTGTTATCTTCTTGGAACCATTATGTAATTTGTTCTTACCCTGCTATTATCATTGTCAAGATGTTGCGGCGAGAAATGTCCTTGTTTGTAAGCACTACAAAGCGGTGGTAGGAGATTTTGGCCTTTCGCGTGTTCTGCAGAAGTTATATCAAACAACCCGGAGTGACCTTGGTCCCGTAAAAGTAATTCTCTTTCTATCTTCTCTCTCTCTCTCTCTCTCTCTCTCTCTGTTGTTCTCATACATCCTTATTACGAACAGTGGATGGCACCAGAAGCCATACGGCACCGCAAGTACAGTAGAGCTACTGATAGCTTTTCATTTGGTGTATTCCTTTGGGAGCTTTGCACAAGACAAGAACCCTGGTCAGGCACCGATGCTTTAGGCACTGCTATGGCAGTTGTAGAACAAGGTACGCTAGAACAACTAATCGATTTTGGGTACTCATGATGCACATTCCTCTGTTAATGTTACTATCATAGGAAAGCGCTTACCAATAAGGGAAAACGAAGATGATGTGATGAAACAGTTGATGACTAAGTGTTGGGCAGAAGACCCTGCAGACAGGTATGACTGCTCCTCATTTTTTGCTTTTATAATTGGCTAACAAATGTGTTGCATTATTGAAGACCAACATTCCAAGAGTTATGTTCTACTCTTGAAGACTATTACAAAGCGCTTAAGGAAGAGGCTAGCCACGGAAGCCAGTCAAACGTTGTACACGGCTATGTACTGCCGAGCTTTGATAGTGATGCTTCTTCTTCCGTCAATAACTAATGTTGGGAAAAAAAATAAACAACAATACCTTCAGCTTACTGTTTGGTCTTACTCTTCTTTGCAGTCTACGATCAAACTCTTCTTCTTTCTTCAAGTTTCTGCTCTTCCGCATCTGGTTCTTCTTTGTTGTGATTCTCGTTTATTCTTCTTTGTTGTTCTTCTTGTTCTTGTCTGCTCGTGGTCCTCTAGCATCTGGGTGATAATGGCTGGTAAGCCTTGACTTGCCAAAAAGTGGTTGGGCAGACAAAGGCTCATTTCCGTTGGGCTGATAGGCTGCCCAGTTTGGGCTCCGTTTCTGCTGTGCAGCAAAATTAATTGCATTACCTGAAACTGCAGCACAGGGCGAAAGGAGAAAACTTTGTTGTGCTTGTAAGCGGAAAAAAAAAAAAACAAGCGGAAAGAAGAAGATGAGCAACTCTGCTGCCCCTTGCAATCAACTGTTCAAAGCCATTCTCTCTCGCCAACTCCACTCGGTTCAACGTGTGCTAGAACAACAAACCATACAAAAGAAATACAAGCCAAGAAAAGGAAGAAGAAGGGATGACGCTGAAAACATAAAACGGCAGCAAGACAAGGAAGAAGACCTGACCCCTTTGATGGTGGTGATGGGAGTGGACAGCCCCTGGAGGCAAGAGTTCAGTTACTTTCAGGACTTTTTGTTGGAATGGGAAGCTCGCTGTGGGCTTACCACAACCTCGACCGCCATTGTTGTGAAGCTGCGAAGAGGAGAGAACAAACCGCGGCGAGGGAAAGCGAGAACGGAGTTTCAGCTGCGTTGCATCGAACTGTTATTGTCGGGCAATAACAATAGCGAAGGGAGACTTCTGTCAGCCAAGTGCAGGCAGAGAGGATGGAACGTATTGCACTACGCGGTGATGCATCGTGTGGATGAGGCGGTGTTGAGGTACTTGTTGCAGCGGTGGAGGGCTTCCCCAGAGGACACTTGTGCCCGAGTGACTCCAAATGATGTTGCGTTGCATCGTTTGCTGAGTCCTAGTGGTACGTACTCCCTTCTTCTCTTTTTTTCCCCCCCACTCGATATGCTCTTGTCGTCTTTCCTGTCTATTCTCTCTCTCGCTCTCTTTTTTGGTTGCTTACTTAGGTTTGCCAATAGATATGGATGAACCCCTTCCTCCTGTGTTGCTAGCCCTTGTTGAAGAAAACATGCCTGCGTTTCGTCTCCTTCTGTCCACTGTTGTCCCGAAGCCTTCGGGACCCTCTTCTTCTTCATCTTCTCCTTCTTCAGTTGGATGGAATGGGGCACATCACTTGCTCAGCGCAAACATGAAAGTGTCATTATTACATGTGATCTGCGGTCCAGGTTTTACATCTTGCGCCAAAACAGCATTGAAAGCTCTTAGTGAATACGTTCCACAGTACTTTGAGCATTGGCTGAATTGTTGGTCAGCACTCAAAGCTCAACCTTTGCGACTTTTGCTTTCTAATGGGAAAGACATGGGCTTTTACTATCATAGAAAGGTTTGCCTTAGCTGTCTCTTTCTTAGGTCTTTGTTTTCTTGGTCATTCTTTCTCTTCCATTCTGTTTCACTCATTCTGTTGGTTCATGAAAACAGCTTGATCAATGTCATGAAGATTCTGATTTTGACCATTTTGAAGAGGTGTTGAGATGGTTGATGGAGAAAGGAGCAGACCCCTACCTTTGTGGCGCTGATGGTGAGTGCTCAGCCCATTTTGGAGAGTCATGTGGCAAAGGCCATTTCCGGAACCTTATGGAACGGCATTCTATTGTCCATAAGCAGAGAATGCAAGAGCATGAAAGATTAACCACAGGTATCCTCTATTCTTCTTGTTCATAGGACGCTTTTGCTAACCCTTATGTTCTTGATAGGTCAACAAAATGGGTTGTACTTATCTCTCATCTCGTCTGCGTTGATGGATTCAATGGGTGAAGAAGGGGCAAAGCACGTAGTTCCTGCAACTATAGGCATTAGGTGGATGATTCTCAACACAAATGGAACAGAAGCAATTACCTTTTCTATTAATGGTATTCTTACCAAGTGGCAGCTTTATTTGTCAAATGAAAAGCAGTTTCCAGGTTTTATTTTCATCTCTCTTGTTTGTGTTAAGACTGTTGATAACTTACATAAATCATTTCTTTACCCAACAGCAGAACCAGAACAAACTGACTTTGCTGTGCCTGTACAAAGCGTTTCCAGGGGATATTTGAAAGCAAAGATTACCAAGAATACCGGGAAGAGGAGTGAGTTAAACTTGGAGCAAAGTGATGAATTGCCTTTGTTCTGTAATGACAGCAGTGACAATTCTCACCAACTGATGTCGGTATGTTGGGAAGACCTGACATGTACTCTGGTACCATTTTATGTTGAGAGTGATGCCTCTTCTTGTGCTGCTACTTCTTCATTATCTGCTTCTCGAGGGTATTGCTGTTCTTCAGATCGACACTGGATCCTTTTGTGGCAACCTGATAAAAATCATGTTGCAACGTTGCTTCGTTTTGATTCTGCACTCATGCGCTGGAAAGAGCAAGGAAGAATTTGTACTCAGCACTCCTTAGATGAAGGTCAACTCCTTCTTGATTGGACTCTGATGGCAGAAACCAAGCACAAGACGAAAGAAGTGGTAACAGTTACACATATTACACCATGTAATTTTGTTCAACATGTTGCAACATTTAAAGAAGAAAAAGAGAATGGAAAAGGAGGTGACAAAGAGAAGGAATGCAAGTATGTAAAAAAGAAAAAGAAGCTGAACTGGACGAAAACAACAAGACCTTTGCTACCTGTTGGAAACTTTCATTTGGAAGTGATTAATGAAAGCAGAACCAAGTTGGTTCGTTATGGTTTCTACCAGTGTGGGAGCTTGGAATGTATCAACCTTCAAACTGGAATACAGCAGTGGTTGCTTGTGTTTGGTGATAAAGTACCAAGTTGCACCCAGTATCAAGTAAGATTTTATACTATGTGCTTTGTGTTGCATCCTTGTTTACTTTTTTTTTTGTTTATACATGCAGTGTGAGGATGCAACAACGGAATACCCTTTTGTGCATGGTGCATTCATTCAGGCAATGCTCATTGTTTCACTACAGAGTGAGCCTCAACAAGTTAAATATCAGGAACAAAACGACCAAACAGTAAGGATTAAAAAGGAAGTAGAAGAATGTATTGTATTGCTGTGCAATGGAACAGTGGTGATGCTATCAATGAATCACCCAGGCCATATCTTTCACAGCTACAAACTCCCTAAAGTAGCTGCACTTTCTGGCAATGGCAGCACTGTTAAGAGAATTCATCCTTCTGTAGCTTGCCTTGTTGCAGACAAGAATAGAGGTGTAGTTTGGGTGGTTGGCTCTGGAAGTCCACTGGTTCCTCTTCCTCTCCCTTCAGCATCTACTACTTATCACTTTTCTTCAACATTGGGAGATGTGCAAGCTTTTGAGGCCTTTTGTATTCAACAGGAGCAACGTTTTCTTACTGCCACACTATCAAAGAAACGACCATCTCTTGTCTGTTCTTTACTATCAGTACCTTTGCTTGATGATTATATTTCATCTTGTCTCCCTGGCAACGAAGAACTTGAAACACAATCAGCTCATTCTTCTCTCTCATTGCCTTCATTCCCCTCTCTTTCAACACTATGCATTGACACTTTAGTACGATACCTGCCCAATGCTGCTCTCATTCAACGAATGCTTCCTACTGATCTCAAAGAGCAATGCTTAGATTACATCCTTTTTCACACAATATCATCACTGCAATCTCCATTGCTTGAAACTTCATTTGTTCCAACAGAACCTCTTTACTTGCAACCTTGCCATTTCTTCATCTTTCTACCTTCTTGTGGCAATATTTGCTCATTGGACTTGACTGGCTTGAAAGATAATTATGGATATTTGCTTAGTGCTATTGCCAACTCATTAAATGAATACAACAATTTAATGCATATCAACCTTAGCTTTGCAATGTGTCATGTGGCTGGATTGGCTTCATTGTTAAAGAGATGTGGAGACCAATTACAATCATTGGAGTTAAGATCAGCTTGTTTACTATTGGATCCATTATTGACACAGGCAATGAGCACAGCTTTTGAGCAGTCAAACCATGATAATGATAGGAAAACACTTAATTTATTAACTGTATTAAGCATGCATTGTCCCAATCTCCGTTATGTATGTGTTTTTACTTTTTTGTTTTTTTGTATTTCTTTTTTTTATATTTCTAATTTTTTCTCTATTAAACCAAACTTTTAGTTGGGTTTACATGGTCAAACTAAGATAGTTTCTCAACATTCAACCTTAAATATTTTAAACAAACTGCCTTTACAACAAGCAAGTTGCTTTTATGATTGGAAAATGTTATTCATAGGCTGTCATCATATTGAATTTCTTGACCTTAGCTTTACCAACCTTACACCTTATCATCTTCTTTATCTTTCTCTTTTACATTCTAGTCTTCATGTTTTAATACTTCATGGAAACACACAATTAGCTTGTAATAGTGGTAATACTGCCATCAACTATTTATTATCTCATTGCACTAAATTGCAAACACTGAATTTGCTTGGTTGTTATGTAAAATTATCACCCAAGTACATTTTAACAAATGAAGAAAAAGTAAAGTTAAAATATTGCAAAGTTGGGCCATTTGACTTTGAAGAAGTTATACTTAATAATGATGAAACACAAAGTCAAAGTTGTTTAATAGTATTATCACCTTCTATCTATTATCAACAAACAGAAAATAACCTTTGGATAGACTTTGAAACAAGAGAAAGAAATGAAAAAGATCAAGAAATCCTTACTATACACTTAAACCTTATTGAAGCTTTGCTAATATAACTAAATGTATTATTTAAATTAAATATAATTTTGTTAGAAAGGGTGAATAACACAAACAGATGGGGTCAAAATGTATTATGCAAAGAGGGAACAAGGGAACAAAGGGTGTTGAAAGGGATAGTGTAGTGTAAACAAAACAAAACTAACTACCTAAAAGAAAGAGAGAAGGAAGTAACAGAATAAAAGAAAGAAGCCTAGCAATGTGACAATAGGCAATTGGTCCACATTGCAGATGTTGACAGAAAGGAAAAGAAAGGAAAGGGACAACGGAACTAATATGTTGAGAGTAATTCTCAACATCACTCCCTCTTCTACTAAAGTGAGGCATAGAGGTCATGGTCAAGTGAGTCTTCTACCAGTTCACTGATAGCATAGCAGTACTTTTAATAGCTGTCAACATCATCACACTGCAAATAAGAAAGAGTAGCTGAGAGCAGTAGCAGGAGGGTCTTTATCATCATCATCATGCACATCATTGGGAGGATCATCATTGTTGTAACTAGTAGTAAGGACAAACAGGCCAGATGAGTTCTTGTTGGTCTTGTTGAGGCAAGAGGATGGAAGGTGACCCTGTTGCTTGCATTTATAGTATGTGCATTGTGTCATGTGGCATGATCTTGGTCTCATCAATAGGATGACATCAATTAGCCAATCAACAGAATCTCTAAGTATTGTGTTACCATGGGAGAAGGAAAAAGAGGGGAAAAAAGAGAAAATAACAGAATTAGAGAGATTCACTGTATAAATGAAGCAGGTCTTTCTAATAAGAGCAAACCAAGAACCACCCCAATCTTATCTCTCCTTTGTGAGTGTTGTGTGAGAGAGAGGGATTGGCATGACCCAAGGCCAAGTTGTGACATTGGTGCAAGAGGTGGAAAGTCTGACTGAAGGATCTTAGGGAGACCGAAATCAGAGACGACTTGATAGAGGGTGCGAGCCACATCTTTGGCAGTCTTGGTGTGGACTGGGCGGAGGAAAGTGAACCGGGTAGCGATGTCTGTGGTGACCAGAAGGTTAGAGTTCTATGCTCGATTTTGACCTAAGAATCAGCTTTTAAAATATAATAATAGTATCATCTTAAAGAGCAACTCAAGGGCTATGAGAAGATATATTATATGTTAGGTATTAATAAAGTGTTACAGAGTTAGAATATTTTTGGTAAAATAAAGCAATAAAACTATATTGTGCACAACTCTTTTTTTTGTTTGACTCTTAGGGTCTACTAGCCTTCTAAAAGGTGGCCAAAGGCTACCTGCCAAAGGCAGCAAAGCTGCCTGAGGCAGAGAACGTGAGGAAGTGGCCAAAGGCTACAAAAGTGCAATTTCTGGAATCAGAAAACAAATGTTTGTACCGAGCCCAATAAAACAATTGGGCTAGAATCAACAAGAAGGCAGACAGAAGGAAGGGAAAAGAAGATTTATTTCTGAGCTCAAGGCCTTGCGAACCTTGACAGGGGGTTATGGCCCCGCTCACCTCTACTCTTGAAACAAAATTCTTTTGCAAATACAACCGCTTGCCAAAATATTGTTCTTATGATTTTTTCGCTTCGGCGTACCGGTTGTTCCTGATTGGTTCGTTCTTATCTTCTCTGTTTCTTTTGAAAGAAGAACCTTATTAGAGAGAGATGGAAGAGACCTACGAGGATGACCTGCTCGGTACAAACGCACGCGAAGCGTGTCATTCTGATGCATGGACAGCTGTTTGCTGGATCGCATGCTGTTTTTTGTAGTCAGGGAAGGCTCCAAGCCTCTGGATGTCCTAACTATTCCTCATCAATACTTCCGGAGAAAGAGAAAGTGGAGAACCTTGTGATGTCTCCCATAGAGAGTCCGTCGCTGCTTGAGGAACCATTGCAGCTGAGTGGTAAGGCGGAAGGGACAGAGGCCATTCTTCTCTGTGAGCTTCCTCATGAGCTTTGCTACGTTGGCGAGAAAACTTTGTGGTCACATGTTTGTAATGGCCAAAGAGTGAAGTCGTGAGGTGAAGACGCCATAGATGATGTGGTCCGGCAAGTCAGTATCCTGTTGGGGGTAGTTGAAGTGCGGGAGAGAGAACTTGTCCGTTTTGTTGAAAGTCTGGGCGCACCAGACTCGAGTTTTGGATCCGCTATAATCCGGTGGTGGTTGGGTAATGAAGATGGTGGTGTTTAAATAGTCTACTGACTGGAAAGGGGGTTTGTTTTGAAGTTGAAGAGAGAGGATCCCTTTGGGGTAAAGTCCAAGACTCTTACCGTCCGTATACTGGTACTGGTGAACGTATGGATTGTTGAAGAGTGCAATGTCATCTATCTTTCGTACTGATTTAGAAAAGATGTGTGCTACATGGGGTTCCATTTTTTGAAGTTGTAGCATGAACTTGCATTCATAGTGGCAGGTGTAGAAGTTAGCAAGGTCAGGTCCGTGGTTGACCCCTTGGCCTATACCTCGGTTTTGTTTGAGTACTATGTTGCCATAATGTACGACACAGTTCTTGATTTGCCATTGCAGCAGTTCAAGGATCTGTTCAACAGAGAAGATGTGAGAGCCATGAGAGATTGTGGCCTTGCTTCAAAGGTTGCCTGTCCATTGGGCACCCTTGAGGTTGATGAGGATGTGGGAGCGCCTTCTCCTCTTTGCAATGCGGATTGCTTCCTCCTTCAGTGCATGGATAAGGTCATCCTGGTCAATGTTGTTGTAGAACCCGTCAATGTCAAAGGCGCACACCGAGATGGCTTCCTCCTTGGGGTTCTTGTTCCACTCTTGTAGATGTTGGACTACCTCCATTGAGGTTTCGATGCTCCAGAACCAGTTGAGTCCTGTGTGAAGCTTGTGAAGCCGGGCCTCCTTCTTGAGTTCATTGAGTAGGAGACAGAGGAAGTGGTGGAGGTATTTGCAGAGTGGAGTAGTGGTGGTTTTTAGGGCTGCTGTGATGGGGCGTTCCGCTGGTTTGTCTTTGTGTCTTTTGGGGATGATGTAGTGCGTGGCAAGACCTTTAGGGGCAGAGATCTTGTACTGGCGGAGGAATGAAGCATGGGCCTTGATGATGCTCTCTTCTCCTTCTTGAAGGAGAGTGTAAGGAGAGGTAGCAGGGATGGGGAAGACGTCATGGTTGGTGGAAGAGGGAAAGGTAGTGAAGGGTGCAGAGAGGGAGAGTTTTGTATCGAATAGGTAGTTGAAGTGCCATAGGCGCATATGAGCTTTGCAGACAAAGCTGAGGTTTCCTGAGAGTTTGTCTGTCAGGGATATAGCCCACAGGTCCTTCATACGTTTGATAAGGGATCAAGTGCTACTACTGTTGATGACAGCTTGGTGTACAGGCGTGTATTGTCGGTGGCTTGTCAGTCACTCATGTGCCAACCGGAGGACCTCTTGTTGCCAATTGTAGAGGTCGGATGGGAGGAGACCAAGCTTTTCTGTCTTTTGTGTGATGAAGCGTTCTGTGTCTCCGCAGAGCTGATTGATAATGACATGGACAGGGGGGAACTCCCGTTCCACGTGTTTGCTACCTTTGTAGATGAGGGAGCATAGTTGAGAGGCGACGAAAGATCATGAAAGAGCCAGAACCACTTTGGGATCACATGTATCAACATGGCTGTAGCAATTTGTAAAGGATGCAAAATGTTCCTCTTTGCACCAGCATGGAGCTGGTGAGAAGATATCATTGGGTGTGGTGTCCTGTACCACCTTCTTGGCATTGATGAGAGCTGCTCCAACAGACCTTCCACGATAGAAGACTGGTTTGATGCCTTCCCAATGGAGGGGTTGGCATGGAGATCTTCCCAAGTTGTCATGGTGGAGGCCCAAAACGTATTATTCAAGAGGGAACAAAGGAAGGAAAGGGGCAACAGAACTAATATGTTGAGAGTAATTCTCAACATGTGCGGCTTTGTGGAAGATGTTGTGGAGGCCAATGACAGGATGCCAATCCCATCCGGGTCAAACTTGGGAAGATCTCGGGGGAAAGATCAGTTCTTTGCAGAAGGGGCCGAAGAAGTAGATGAAGAAGCGGTGTTGCGAGGCGGTTAAAGATCATGACTAATATGTTGAGAGGCCCCTTCTGCAAAGAACCGATCTTTCCCCCGAGATCTTCCCAAGTTGTCATGGTGGAGGCCCAAAATGTATTATTCAAGAGGGAACAAAGGAACAAAGAGTGTCAGGAGAAAAAGGTGTGGTGTGAACTAAACAAAACTAACTAACTAAAAGAAAGAGAGAAGGAAGCAACGGAATAAAAGGAAGAAGCCTAGTGATGTGGCAGCAGGCGATTGGTCCACATCAAGGATGTCAACAGGAAGAAAAGGAAAGGAAAGGGGCAACAGAACTAATATGTTGAGAGTAATTCTCAACATGTGCGGCTTTGTGGAAGATGTTGTGGAGGCTGATGTGCTTGAATAGCATAGCACAGTACTCGAGGGGAAGGGGGTGACGGGGTGGTCATTTCTTGGAGGATGGCTTGGCATGGCTGTTATCCAAATGTTCCAGGAGGGCATCTCGGAGGGTCTTGCATCACTCCGCAGTGAGGGTGTTGCAGACGTGGTGGTGATGCTGGGTAACCTGGACGCTAGGTGGGAGGGCCTTCCCACTTGTAGTGAGTCTCTTCCCAATGATGGCTGAGAGCATGCCTTGTATGTGTCGGTCACGGATGTGAGCCAGGTGGTCCTTGAGCTTCAAATCCTTGACTTTCATAAGAGAGTATACCCGGCGGAAGTAGTCACGGTGGCGTTGAGGCTTAGGTAGGTTGGACAGTTGCTTGGAACATTGCCTGCTGTTGCCGGGGGCATAGACTGAGACTGAGAGCGGTAGCAGAGAAGGTGGAGGTAGTGTGGGAGGAGAGGAGGAGGATGAAGAGGATGGGGAGGAGGAGGGGGAAGAGGGAGAGGAGGGGAAGAAGAAGAAGCTCGGAGGTTGTACAGTTGGCTGGTGGCAAGGAGGGTGGCGGCAAACATGGATAGGTGGGTTGAATTTCTTTTTGTTGCGAAGGCGGCGATGTTTGTTGGCATGATGGCTGTGGTGGTTTAGTTTTTGGTCGTATCTCCATTGGGCTTGCGTTTGCAGCACATGAATCCAGTAGTGCTCAGCCTTGAGGGGTTCCATGTCCTCTGGGACTTGTTGTAGAGGGATGACGCTGATGTATGATCCTCCGCATCTGCGGATGAATCGTGAGAGGGCGATATTGCATACCCTGTTAGGGCTGTATGCTGCTGAGATTTCTTGTAGAATGCGGGTGCAGGCAGTGCAAGAGGTCCAACTGACATAGATAGGTGACTGATTGTATTTAAAGGAGTAGAGGGCGTAGATGACGCGGTTAGTAGAGGTAGGGGAGGGAGTAGAGAGTTTTTTTAACGCAAGGAACCGTTGACGGATCCTATGGAGGCGTTTCTCCATGAAGGTGGCAGGGTTGTTATGAGCGTTGAGAGCTGTTTGTTCCATTTCCTTTCAGGTGGGAACATCTCTCTTTGCTGTTCTTTGGGTCGCTGCTGGTGTTGTTGGCTTTTGCCTGACGCTTGGCAAGACGAACGGGCTTGTTTGCGGGTACTGCCGGGTTGGGTACCTGGTGGTTGCTAGCAGCGGCGATGGAGTTGAGCAGGTTTGTTGCCATCTGGGTGGGGTTGGGAGGTGAGGTGGGGGCTTGACCTCTGAGCAGAGGGGTTGGTGAGTGGGAGAGGGAGCGAGTGCGTGAGCAAGACATGGAGCAAGTGTGTGAGCGAGACATGGAGTGAGTGCGTGAGGAGGAGCGGGAGCGGGAGTGAGAGTGAGAGCGGGAGTGGGAATGGGAGCGGGAATGGGAGTGTGAGTAACGGCGGCGTGTTTTAGTAGGGTTGTAGTGGTTCCTGTCCTCGGTCTTGCTACATGCGGCACATCTCTTCAGTGAGGGGGAACATATTGGGGTATGTTCCTTACCTTTGTCTCTGTGGGAAGAGGAGGTAGCAGGGGAGGAGGAAGAGGGGTTGGCAGAGGAGGTAGAACAAAGCCTGTAGGTTGCCAGTGAGCCAACCAAATGTTCCCTCGGTTGACCTTTACAGTTGAGGCCGGCTGCCTTTTTGAGGTGCTTGAGATGGGCATAGATGCTACACACCTGTGTGGTGTGCAGCTGAAGAAGGCAGGCGTGTTCCTTCACCACTGTAGCCACGTCCTCCACCTGTGAGATGATTTCATCCGAGGCGGGGTTGTTGGCTGTGGTAGCGCTGGAGTTGCTTGTCTTCTGTTGTCTTTGGCGTGAAGAGGAGGAGGAGGAGGAAGAGGTAGCGGCAGAAGAGGAGGAGGGAGCAGGGGGAGGGGGAAGAACAGCTATAGCTGTAGAAGAGGAGAGGGGAGGGGAAGCCTGCTGACTTGTGGCTGGATTCATGCTCTTTTCAGGTTCAGACCCTACTTTGAACAGGAGGGTGACACCATCATCCAGTACTCTTGAGATGGGAGGGTGAATGTTGGGGTCATAGACAGTCCTGTGGGGATCCGCAAAGGCTTGGAACTGCTTGCAGGACTGGCACCACCAGTATCTTCTTCCTCGGTTCCCCTTGTCCGACTTTGACACCACTCTAACACGGCACCAGTTGCTGCACTTTTTACAGCAGCCGGAAAAAGAAGGGTCGTGGCTGTCCCAGTCTCCTTTGTTAGAGGGCTGAGAGGTGGCGGTAGTGAAAGGGGCTTGCTGACCGGTATTTGTTGCCTGCATCGAGTAAGGGAACACCAAGGGGGTGGTGGTGTAGGGGGAAGGAAAGTTGGGAGGGGGGTACTGTCCAGAAGGTGGGTAGTATGCCGTGGGAGGGGGAAGGGCAGAGGCCGGGAAGAAGACCGGGGGTTGTCCGGTAGAAAAGGCGCCGGGGGGCAGTCTGAATGGGGAAGCCGCAAAACTGTTTGGGGGGTTCATAGCTCTTGGATATATTGGGGGTCTCAGGGATGGCAAGCTCCAAGCGATGAAAAGAATCATACTATGGATGCTGCTGTTGACCTGTATGCCACCCTTATAGTTTGTACTGAGCCCAATAAAACAATTGGGCTAGAATCAACAAGAAGGCAGACAGAAGGAAGGGAAAAGAAGATTTATTTCTGAGCTCAAGGCCTTGCGAACCTTGACGGGGGGTTATGGCCCCGCTCACCTCTACTCTTGAAACAAAATTCTTTTGCAAATACAACCGCTTGCCAAAATATTGTTCTTATGATTTTTTTGCTTCAGCATACCAGTTGTTCCTGATTGGTTTGTTCTTATCTTCTCTGTTTCTTTTGAAAGAAGAACCTTATTAGAGAGAGATGGAAGAGACCTACGAGGATGACCTGCTCGGTACAAACGCACGCAAAGCGTGTCGTTGCTTTCCCGCTTTTTCTGTTGAAGATGTTACTTTGGCAATTTTTTTGGTGACAATGTGGTGCTACCAGACTTCTAGAGGGTGGCTGAAGGCCACCTGCCAAAGTTGGCAAAGCTGCCTGAGGTAGAAACCATGAGGAAACAGCTGAATGTCACAAAAGAGCAATTTCCAGTGGAATCACAAGACAAATATTGCTTTCCTGCTTTTTCTGTTGAAAATATGGGTCTATCAGGCTTCTAGAGGGTGGCTGAAGGCCACCTGCCAAAGGCAGCAAAGCCGCCTGAGGCAGAGAATGCAAGGAAGCCGCAGAAGGCTGAGAAAGTGTGATTTATGGTGGAATTGATTTATTTGCTGTTTCAGTGTTGCAATAGAGCCTCAAGTATATCTTTATGTACCTCACAACAGTTGGTTTGGTTCTTAACCAACTAACCAACCAACGGACCTATAAGAAGGGAATCATCAGTGAGAAAAAGGATGAGATGAAATGTTTGACTTTCATGATGACATGAGAGCCATAACTACCTCAGGACCAACCCACAAGCTGGCTGGCTCAGAACCTGCTTACTTCTCAACTCATTCTCTTGTTTCTTTTTTTTGAATCACCAACTAACTAACCAACCAACCGACCATCTTATGCACTCTCAGAACTACCACTTTTGCTTCAGCTTTTTTGTTTGCTGATCATCGTGCACCACAAGTGGTGCAACAGCATCAAGCCTGCAGGAATGTTGTCCTTCATCCTAGCCAGACCTACTCCCTTGGTTTCATCTCTTTGCTAAATGAAGCATTAGCAGCAAGCTTTTCTGCCCAAGAAAGCAAGTCCGCACAGCCTACTCCTTTGGTTTTCATCTCTTTGCTGAATAAAGCATCAGCAGTGAGCTTTTCTGCCCAAGGAAGCAAGTCCACACAGCCTACTCCCTTGGTTTCATCTCTTTGCTGAAGAAGCATCAGCATTGAGCTTTTCTACCCAAGGAAGCAAGTCCACACAGCTGTTGTGTCACGCATGCAGACCTATTCCCTTGGTTTCATCTCTTTGCTGAAGTGTCAGCATCAAGCTTTTCTGCCCAAGGAAGCAAGTCCGCACAGCCTACTCCCTTGGTTTCATCTCTTTGCTGAAGAAGCATCAGCATTGAGCTTTTCTGCCCAAGGAAGCAAGTCCGCACAGCTGTTGTGTCACACATGCAGACCTACTCTCTTGGTTTTCATCTCTTTGCTGAATAAAGCATCAGCAGCAAGCTTTTCTGCCCAAGGAAGCAAGTCTGTTGATGGGGGATAAACCCTGCAGATCAAGAAAGGGACAGCACATAAGCGACTCTGGGTTTATTCACAAGGAAAGAGGTGTGGACCAAAGTGTGTGCTTTGAGTGTGTCATGAGGAAAAAGGGAAAATAAAAAGGGGTGAGAGAATTTGGGGTATCCAGGGAAAGTGTTGACAGGAAGTCAAAATGACGTGAATTGTTGGTTTTCCAACATCACTGCCTTCCCAAAGAGAACTAACGCCGTTTGTGACGTTTCTTGGGGTACTTCTTCCCCCAGTAGGTGGAGATGGGTCGCTGAGAGCTGAAGTCCTTGGCTGCAACCCAAGAGTTGTCTGAGTCGGGGTATCCTTTCCACTTCACAAGGTAGTAGCAGTCAGAAGGTGGGCCGTCATGGTTGAGGATCTTTTCCACTTCATAGTGCTCGTCTTCAAAAGGAGTGTCGGGATCCACAGGCTTGAGAGCACTTGGAGGAACCTTGTCAGGGAGTATGTCACCAGTGATGTCCTGAAGGACGTAGGCTCCGTTATCAGTGCAGTGGTGGATGATGAAGGGACCGAGAAATTTGGGGTCAGTTTTAGAGTTTGCTGAGGAGTTTTTCAGCATCACCTTGTCCCCAGGAGAAAAGTGGACAATTTTGTTCGTTGCGTTGAAGTACTTTTCTACGTTGGCGGAGTATTTGGCAACCTTTTTGTAGATGGAAGGGTAGATGATTTGCAGCATGACCTTGGTGAGAGAGATGATCTCACGTGGAGTTTTGAGTTTGGATATGCTGTTAAAGTAGTTGTCCGGGTAAGAAAGAGGTCTGCCAAAGAAGAGCTCAAAGGGTTTGGAGTCTGAGTGATGGGATATTCACTGATTTAAGGCGAATTGTGTGATGGGGAGGAAGGTAGACCAGTGTCCGAGGTCACCTTTAAGGGATTTCAGAAGCATGGATTTGGTGAGCTTGACGTGGCTTTCTGCAGCTCCATTGGCTCAAGGGTGGTATGAGGAGATGAACCAGTGGTCAAAACCTGCCTGGTCATGTACCGCAGACATGATTTTGTTGACAAATTCAGTGCCGTTGTCAGACTGGACTATTTTGGGGAAGCCGAGTTCGCAGATGATCTTGACAAACTCGCGGGAGACTTCTTCTGCAGATTTGTCCTTGAGAGGGCAGAGGATTGTAAAGCGAGTGGTGATGTCTGTGATGATGAAGATGTACTGATAGCCCATGAAGTCGGTTTGCAAGGGGCCGGTCAGATCGATGGCAATATGCTTGAAAGGAAAGGTAGCATTGATGGACTTGAGGGGGTGGAAGCCAAGCCATGTGATGTTGAAGCAGAGGCATTCCTTGCAATGGCGCGCTGTGTTGTGGCAGTCATTGCGGATGTTGGGCCAAAAGTAACCTTCCTTGAGAACTTTGTGAAGAAGGCTTTCTGTGCCTTCATGGCTGATGGAGTGAAATCACTCCAAGATTTGTTGACATTTGTTAGGTGGAGGAACCATTTTGCTGAGGAGGTCCTTGATGAAGTCGTTCAACATGCATGAGGGAGCCAAAAGTTGGCTGTCATTGAGTTTGATGTTGTTAATTCTGGGCTTTGGGGCCAGAGTTTTGGCATTCTGAGGAACTTGAGGGATGTTCAGCAGTGCATTGCTGAGGATGGGAGGGGAGTACAACTGTGAAAGGGAGTCCTCTAAAATGTGGTGAATTCCAGGCCGGTGGAAAACCTTGAAGTCATAGTGAAGAATGACAAGAGCCCAGTGAGCAAGCATGCTGTTAAGATCTTTTGCGTTGAAAAGATGCACAAGAGGTCTGTGGTCCGTATAGAGCAGGAAATGTTGGCTGATGAAATAGTAGTGGAATTTGCAGAGGGCAAAGATGATGGCAAGCAGCTCTCTTTTGATTGAGGGATAGTTGCATTGAGCAGGGTTAAGAGCCTTGCTAGTGAAGCAGATGTAGCTGCATTTGCCGTTGTCATCTTCCTGGTATAGTACAGCGCCAACACCATGCTGAGAAGCATTGGTGCCAACACAAAAGGGTTTGTTCCAATCTGGCATGCTTAGGATAGTTGGACTGGAGATGATGTGCTTGAAAGTATCAAGTGCTTGCTGACAGTCGTCATTCCAATAAGGTCAGATGTCTGGGACGTTCCAGAGAGGCTCAAGGGGTGCCATGATCTCTGTGTAGCGAGGAATGTAGTCCTGAAGGAAGTTGGTAAAACCTAGGATGCTCTGTATTTGTTTGCCTGTGGTGGGAGTAGGCAGAGTAGAAAACATAGATATTTTCTCTAGGTCGGGTAGGCGGCCATCTCTTGATACAATATGACCAAGGAGTCGCACTCAGGTATATCCAAACTGGCATTTCTCGAGGTGGAGGCATAGGCCTGCAACAGTGAGGGCATCAATGACCTTAATGATGTCACTGATGTGCTGTTCCAGTGAAGAGGATCTGGTGAAGACCAGGATGTCATCCATGTAGTGGGATGAGATATTGATCAAGAGGCAGAGGGCGGCTGCAATGAAACAGGACATGACAGCCTGAATGTGCTTGATGCCAAAAGGTGCGCCCATGAACTTGAGTCATACGCCATACCACATAAAGGTAAGTTTTTCCTGATGTGGTGGATAAACCAGGATTTGGTTGTAGGACCAGATGAGGTCCAAGAGGGTAGCCCATTTGAGGCCTAGAGCTTGTTCAATGAGGACTTTGGTGTCCTCAAGCAGGTACTCGTTGTCAGCAAGGAGAGGATTAATGCCACCAGGGTCAATACAGACCCTGACTTTCAACCATTTTCTGTGTTCATCCTTTTTGGGAACTGGAAGGATGGGAGAATTCCACTGGCAGTCAAGTGAGGATAGCGCAAGGATGCCATGTCGGAGCCATTCAGTAAGTTGCCTGAAAACCGCATCATGATACACCTTAGGAATGGTGTACTGCTTATGAAAAACGGGTTTGGCATCACTGGTGTTGAGGTATATGACACTCTCTGGAAGAGTACTGCTGGGGCCATGAGGCACTTGCTGGTTGCGTTGGAGCGTGTCACGGATGCCCTTGGCAATTTTTCGAGCAGTGTCAGGAGGAGGAGGAAGCTCAACACACTGATCTTTGTCAGACATGTTGGAGTCGTCTTCCTTGAACTCTTCTCATTCGCTAGGGAGAGAATAACACACAGGAAGGCCAAAAAGACCAACGCTAATGCATCACATGATGTCCCTGCCAAAAAGGATCTCATGCTCACCTTGAAGTGGCATGATGAAGAAGTGGTGATGTAGCTTACAGGAGCCACAGTCAATGCGGACGTGTGCCGCACAGCGGGTAACATGAGTGGTGGACCTGTCGCCTAATGTGATCTCCATGTCATTGATGTGGGAGATAATGGTGTGATGGCATTCACAGGATGCTGGGTGGAGGTATTTTTCTGCTGCTGCTGGAGAGATGAAGGAGTGAGATGCACCAGAGTCTATGAAGGCTGTGGTGTGCTGATGGTTAAGGAGGATGGGAGCCGTGATAGGAGGTTCCACTTTGTCCTTGCAGTCATCTTTTACATCATCATTGTCATCTGCATGGAGACCTTCTGCATGGATAGCTTCAGGGGTGACTGCAGGGCTGGAATCATCCGCAGCAGAGTCGGGAGCATTGCCAGAGTGAAGGAGGGAGTTAAGGTTGAGGGCAGCAAGCTCTACGTTGCCTTGAATTTCCCAAGCATGGCGGACAGCTTCCATGAACTCCTGCTTTGCAGTAGCGTCCAGTGCGTTTGTTGATGGCTGGTTGGTGCCAGGGAGAGGCGTAGCTGGTGAAGGAGATGATGATGAAGGTGGTGATGATGTTGACGCCAATTGCTGAGATGATGATGTCTGCGCTTGGCTAGAGTTGAGTGCTGCCGACTGGTGAGGTTTACACTGATGACCAGGATGCCAGGGCACTGAGCACTTGCGGCAGGTGTGCTTGTTAGAGGACGGAGGATGTCCTGATGATGAGGAAGAAGATGAGGAGGACCCGTTGTTGTTGTTGCCATGGTGGCATTTATTAACACATCAATGATTTAATCTATCAAGCAATCACACAACAACGCTCTCCTAATATCTACTAGGAAACAAATCACCAAGTATCTCTCTTTCTCTCTTGGTTACAAACAAGCTTAAATACCAAACTCTGTTATTCTTTCTAACTAGGCAACAATCACACAATAAACACACCTTTTCTCCACTTCCACTGTACTTCACTCTGCTCCCTGTTTTCACAGGTTATGAGCCCTTACTCTACAAGATGGAGAAAACTACAACACATGACCTACCGATCTTTACCAGGAAAGGCTGGGACACTTGGTGTGCGAGATTCACCCATTATGCCCGCGCTAAAGGAGTGCTTGAGTGCTATGACAGCAAGACACAAGTCATTGCTAAGCCTGACAAGGACCTTGATCCTGCTCTAGAAACTACCATTGCGGCACACCAGAATTACAACGCCCAACAAAAGGTGTTCAACCTTGCTATGCACCTCCTCACAAAACATGTTAACAACACCGTCTTCCTTCACATCAAGGACCTTGAAAATCCCATCAACATGATGATGAAATTGGAAAAACAGTACAATCGCAAGGATCCCTGAACAACAGTTTCCCTTGTAAAACAACTCACCGCTCCTCTCCTTGACAATGACATGGATGCCCACATCACCCAGTTCTGCAATCTAGTGCAAGAGCTCAAGTCGAACAGTAACACCATGATGGAAGCGCTCGAGTCATCCTTCCTCATCGGCACTCTCCTGTAAGAGTACCAGGATCTTTTCAATGCCAGGCTGGATGACATACTGAACAAGCCAGATGAAGTTGCTGTGATCATTTTGTCACATTACTGCTGGACTAACCAGCCCACTGATGCTTTTGCTTGCCCTGCTGACGCAAGTGGACATGGAGGACACGGATAGGGTCAAGGCCGTGGGCAAAGATGAGAACAAGGACAAGGACAAGGACAAGGATGAGGACGAGGACAAGGACAAGGATGTTGACAAACTTGACACGACAGAGGACATAAACCCCCACCAGGTTCTTCATCCAACAGTGATGGGAATAACAACAGTGATGACAACAGCTACAGTGATGGCAGCACCAAGTACTGCAAAATCCATAACTCTCATTCGCATTCCACTAATGAGTGTTACAAACTCAACAACATGCTGGCTAACGCCTCCGCTAACATTGCCACCTCTTCATCTTCTAACAATAAACATCTTCTGTGGTATATCAACTCTGGTGCTACACAACACATCATGCATATGCATAATTAGTTTTCCTCTTTCCTCTCCCACAATCAACCCGGTAACATCTTTCTCGGAGATGATTCCGTCATCCCTACCCTCAGCATTGGTACCATCAACATAAGTACCAACCATGGTCATATGATAACCCCAATCACAAACATTCTTTATGCCCCAGACATCACAAAGAACCTTATTTCTGTCGCCACTCTTACAGACAAGGGCAATAAGGTCATCTTCCAGCTAAACTACTACCACATCATTGATGCAAACAACAACATTGTTGCAACAGCAACCAAACATGACGGACACTACCTACTGACTGACTATCACATCATCAATAATGGTCGCCACACAGCATACATTGCTAGCACACACCCAATGATTAATCTAACACATCTTTGGCATCAACATCTTGGTCATCTCAACCACAACTCTCTCCATCACCTCCCTTCATTTGTTCAGGGCATCATGCTCAACAACAACAGCATCAGCACATGCAAACCATGCATTCTCAGCAAGCAACACAAAGCACCGGTTCTGAAGAAGTCCAACTTTCACGCCACAGAATGACTCCAACTAGTCCACACTGATCTATGCGGTCCCATGGATGTTCCATCCATCCAAGGCGCATGATACTTCATCACATTCACAGATGACTTCTCTTGCAAAACATGGATGTACACTCTTTGCTACAAAAACAAAGCCACCCTTCGCCTCTCAGAGTTCATCAAGCTCATGACCAATGAAACCAATCTCAACATCAAAACTCTTCATTGTGATGGCAGTGGAGAATTAATTGGAGCTTTGTTCAAACAAGTTCTGGCCAACCACGGCATAAAGCAACAATGATCTGCACCATACACACCTCAACAAAATGGCATTATGAAATGCAAAAACCACACCCTTATCGAGAAAGCACTCTGTCTAATGACGCAAGCTCGCCTACCAAAATGGTTCTGGGCTGAAGCTATTTATATGGCTACAGTCATCATCAACCATATCGGCACTGCAGCACTTGAAAACATCACTCCCGAAGAAGCTTGGACAGGCACTGTTCTAAACATCGACCACATTCAAGTCTTCAGATGTACCACATATCTATACCTGGTTAGGGGCGCGTGACTGAGAAATTTTGTGCAGGGAAAAAATAGAAGAAAAAATTCTTTATTCAATGTACAATTCTACCAAGCTCTTTTGCAAGACTACAACAGAACTCTTTCCAGGGTATCTGCTCACTCTCATCTCTTAAGTTGTGTGCTTCATGCCACAATACATAAGTGTTCCACAAGAGCATAGTGAAGTGAAAATCATCAAAGGAGTACTGCCATCCACAACAGTGATAAGGATATCTTTTTTTGTAGAAGAAGTGGTTCAAGTCATTCCCAACTTTGAAGTGATCTGAATATGTATAGTAGAGGGCAGAAGGATCGAGTTTGGCAATGTTGGAGTGGTGGTAGGAGAAGGTGTCGGTTAAAACAAATTTTTTTCCATGGTCAGGGTCCCAGTAATACATCGTCATCCCGTTTGTTTGCTCATTCCATGCAAACACAAAGTTTCCTACATGCTTGACTTGAGGTCATAGGATTGCCCAGACTTCAGTGAAGTGAGTTGGGTTGACACTTAGCAAGTACATATATCCTTGTTCCTGTAGCCAAGTCCAAGAGCTGTCATCAATGTAGTAAGCATCTGCAACTACTACTATAGATGTCTTTGTGAAGGCAGGGAAGTCTTTTAGGCCATGCTGAAAGAACTGTAGCATGGTCGGACCTTCTTTTTGTTGTACAGGATAAGCATTGAGGAGGAAAGGAAGGTCGGTGGTAGCAGCAAAGAATGTTGTCTCGGTGATCCAATGACCAAGAGGTGGGTCCTTCTTAGGGCAATAACGGATGAAAGGAGACTCTCCGTCAAAAGGAAGAAGTTTCTCATTGATGGTAACCACTTCAGGAAGCTGGATGTGGTCCAATGCTGCTTTGTTGAGCTGTTCAACCGCGTTTGGGGTCAACCACAAGTGTTGTAGTCATTTATATCAAACTTTACCCATTTTCATCTTCCATATAACATCACCTTCTTCCGTTTGTTCCTCCAACTGCAGTGGGAAGTTGTCTTGCCAGAGGTCATTGGGGCGGCTATACAAGAAGGTCTTGGCAGCCCAATACTGGCGCACATCTTTGATGGTTGGGAGGTGGTGTCCGATCTTCCTTCTTTCTTGAGTGTCTGCAAGCATGGCCTCAATAACACCATCAGGGGCAAGTGCGTTGAAAATAGTGGCCTTAGAGGGTGTTCATGGAAGGTTGGCAAGCCCGCCTTTGTCCCCTCTCCCTCTCCATGTGAGATAACCATCTTCAACCTCTTTAAAGGCAGTGATAGGCTGTCGTTTTTGCTGCTGTTTTTGCTTTGCATGGAGCTTTCTCATCTTTGCCAGTTCTTCAACAACAGTGCCTCTGTGTGCTCTTTTGTGAGCGCCTTCGTTGGGCTTGTGAAGAGGTACCCACACGGCCCTTTCGGTCTTCTTCATCTTCTTTTTCACTCAATTTTTTTTTTGCCAATAAAAATTTTACTGCAGAAATTTCTCGGTCACGCGCCCCTAACCAGGTATAGATATGCACTCACAAACAAATCCCATTGACAGAAACTTGACCCACACTCACACAAGTGTCTTTACCTAGGACCTGAAGATGGAGTGAAAGCCCATCATCTCTTAAACCTCAGCACTAACCGTATCAATGTTAGTTGCGACATCATCTTCATCAAAGAAGAACCAGTGATTATTCCTCCTACTAAATCTCTGAGTACCATTGTGTACTACTCTACTAGCAATAATGAAGATGATGACAGCCCTCCCAAGATCATTCCGCAATCAACGTTGTCCAACCCTACTACATCAGACCAGGCTCCATCAATCATTCCTCAACCAACTACGGTACCTTTGCAACCCGGACCTTCTGAGACTACAACCCTTTCCCAGAAAGGCGTCTCCAATACAAGTGATAGCAGCAGTGATGCTACTAACAATGTACTTCCTAGCATCAAAGAGGATGTCTCTTGACTCTTCTTGTTCGCTGATGATTACTTTCCTTCTACTTCTGATGACAAACACGTCTCCAATTCAGGGGGAGCCTCATCTTTAGATTTGGCTCTTACACCACCATCAGCTCCTGCCTCAATCCCTACCTCATCTTCACTTACTGTTGCTCCCAGCAACAAAGGAGAATTGCCTGCAACGGATACCTACACTAGATGTGCATCACCAACATCATCTGTACCATCCCCTTCTACTTCCCTCCCATCTAGCTCACCTCCCACGCCCTCACAGAATAAAGGAAAAAAAGTAGTAGACTGACCATGACCATGATTGTCTTCTGATCCACCAAGTCCCACTACTCACAATGTTAGCTTTGCAGTTCCTGTTTCCCAACCACAAAACATGAAGACAACTTCTTCCAAACCGGCCCCTCCTTCCAACCCTTAACCACCAGGTTTCTCTAACAGGTACCCTGTGCGCTTTCATGCACCTTCTCTCAAAGCTGCAGAAGCAGCTGCAAATGCTCTTCTTTGTGCTACACGGTTCATTCCCAAAACCTATCAACAAACCATTACTTGCCTAGAACATGAACTATGGCATAAGGCCATGGGATGTGAGATTGACTCCATATGACAAAACCAAACATGGATCCTAACCCCTCCTCCTACCAATGGCGAAAACATCATCAACTGCTGCTAGCACTTCACCATCAAAGAAAACCCTGATGGTACCATTAACAAGCACAAAGCTCGCCTTGTCACCAAAGGCTTCACTCAACAATACAGTATCAATTACTACAAGATATACTCTCCCATTGCCATCAACACATCAATACAAGTGGTAATTTGCATCACTACTCTTCACAACTATGTTCTTCACCAAATGGACATTCAAACAGCCTTCCTCTACGGAGAGCTCAAAGAAATGATCTTCATGCAGCAACCTCCTGGCTACATGGACCCCAAACGACCTAATTGGGTATGCAAGCTACAGAAAGGACTCTATGGACTATGACAATCTGCCCGATGCTGAAACCGCAAAATCCACAAACAGATCATCAGCATGGAATTCACTCAAAGTCTTGCTGACCCGTGCATCTACTTCAAGGATGAAGGGGAAGATCTCATCATTATCACACTTTATGTAAATGACATCCTTATTGCTGCTAAAAGCACAGACATCATACTCCCTATCAAACAACAACTTGCAAACAAATTCAAGATCAAAGACCTTGGAGAAGCAAAATACATTCTTGGACTCGAAATCCAATGAGATATTCCCAATCACCACACTTACATCTACCAATGCAAGTTCATCCTCAACACTCTCGAGAAATACGGCATGTCCAATTGCAGACCTCTTTCTACGCCTCTAGTTCCAAATGAACGACTTGCAAAGCATGCTCCAAACAAACCAAAACTTGAGAAAGATCAACTTTATCAAGCTATCATCAGAAGCCTACTCTGGGCTGCCCGTGACACAAGACCAGACATCTCTTCTGCTGTTAGTCAAGTCTCTTGATTCAATTCAGATCCTTCTGAATACCATTACTCATCTCTTCAACACATCCTGCGCTATCTCCACGGCACTATTGACCTCTCTCTCATCTATGATGCCAACAAGCCAAACGCTGATCAACTCATCAGTTACACTGATTCAGACTACGGCTCATGAAGCAATCTGGTTATGACTTCTACTTGATGAACTTGGTTATCCACAATGTGGACTGACCAAGCTCTTAGAGGACAATCAAAGCACCATCAAGATCACTGAGAATACAGTCTTCCATGAACGAACAAAACATATCAGCATCCTCTACCATTTCATCTGACAGAGAATCAAAAGGAAAGAGATTCAATTAGAATACATCTCAACTCATGACAACATTGCTGACACAATGACCAAATCACTCTCTGGCACAAAGCTACAGAAGCTTATGCAATCCTTTGGACTCAGATCTATTCCTCCTTCTACCTCTAGCATTTCAATGTAGACATCAGCCTCACGTTGAGGGGGAGTATTAACACATCAATAATTTAATCTATCAAGCAATCACACAACAATGCTCTCCTAATATCTACTAGGAAACAAATCACCAAGTATCTCTCTTTCTCTCTTGATTACAAACAAGCTTAAATACCAAACTCTGTTATTCTTTCTAACTAGGCGACAATCACACAATAAACACACCTTTTCTCCACTTCCACTGTACTTCACTCTGCTCCCTGTTTTCACAGTGTTGGCTGGTACTGGCCTTGCTAGGCGTTTGGGTGTTGTCTCTCATCTGCTTTATCCATTTACATTCAACTACTGAGTGTCCAGATGTAGGATGAAGAGGGCAGCTGGTGCTAGAGGGAGCCTTGTGTACATAGAGATTAGCTTCAATGCTAAGGGCGATCTGCACAGCTACATTGTACTTCTCTGCGTTCTGTGAGAGCAATATGTTGCTGACTGATTCCAGGAGGCAAGGGTTGAGGCAGCGTTTCAGCGCGGCTATCTTTTGGGCTTCAGATGGCTGCTTGACCATCTGTTGAAGGATGTTATCAATCCTCTTGATGACCTTTCTCACTGGTTCCTTGGGTCGGTGAGTCAGCTTGAAGAAGTCATCATGGAGATGGATTTGGAGTTCTGTGCTGCTGAAGTGGGTGGTGTAGATGTCTCTGGCCTGATGCCATGGCAAGTGAGGTATTACTATGTTATTTTGTACCCAGCTGGAAGTGGTCTTTGACCCTTGTGTGTATTTTGCTAGGGCCATGTTCCACAAGTTGGGGTTTAGGTTGACAATCTGAAGGTTGTTCTCCAATTGCTGAAAGAAGGGTTCCAGGTTGCCATCATGTTCAGGGTTGTAAGCTGGAAGACCAGTCAGAATCTTAATAGAGAATGAAGGAGAGTCCAGAGAGGTAGGTCATGCCAAAGGGGAGAATAACAGGTGTTCTGTAAAAGACATATTCACTGCATGGTAGGGGGTGTCCGCTATGTGGGCTGGACTGTTGAAGAAGAGGCTCTCTTCACCTTCTTTGACCTTATCAGACTCAGTGTATTGTTGTCATTGGGCTATGACCACTTGGTTGAGCTCAATATGCTTGAGGCAGTCTGCTATCTTGTTCATGATGTGGGTTAGGGTGTCCAACTGTTTGTCCACTTGTGTAATGGTGTTTGTGATGGTTGTCTTGTAGCGCTCAAAGACGGATTTGTCTGTGCACTTGAGGAGGATATCAACAGCTTCTACAAGGTAGCCAATGTTGGAGGTATGAAGCTTGAGGCTGTTGAGCCATTTGAAGAGGTATTGGGGATCTTTCTACTTTGCTTGCTGGAGAGCGTGATCCAGTTCCTGAATGCGTTGCTCTGTGGAGTAGAGATCCCGTTTTGTGGTTGTTAGTCAGGTGAAGATTTCATCCTCATTGATCATCTGGTGTATGCGCAGAGATTGGAGGAGCTCATCCCATGTGGCCATGAGGAGTTGGATGGAGGCCTGCTCCTTTTCAATGAGGAGATGGAGTTCCATGGGGGATGATTCATCCCTACATTGAGTGCTGTGCTCATCATCATTGCTCATTGTGGTGGGGTTGAACCTTTCTTGCTGCTAAGAGTTCGCTTAAAAAAAATGTTGATGGAAGATAAACCCTGCGGATCAAGAAAGGGACAGTACATAAGCAACTCTGGGTTTATTCACAAGGAAAGAGGTGTGGACCAAAGTGTGTGCTTTGAGTGTGTCATGAGGAAAAAGGGAAAATAAAAAAGGGGTGAGAGAATTTGGGGTATCCAGGAAAAGTGTCAACAGGAAGTCAAAATGACACAAATTGTTGGTTTTCCAAC
Source organism: Balamuthia mandrillaris (assembly GCA_031835245.1). Classification (NCBI taxonomy): domain Eukaryota; phylum Discosea; order Longamoebia; family Balamuthiidae; genus Balamuthia; species Balamuthia mandrillaris. The sequence goes on along the minus strand of JAVKOQ010000003.1, from coordinate 3,487 downwards.
AAGTCTGCACAGTTGTTGCATCATGTATGCAGACCTACTCCCTTGGTTTTCATCTCTTTGCTGAAGAAGCATCAGCAGTGAGCTTTTCTGCCCAAGGAAGCAAGTCCACACAACTGTTATGCTAAGAAAAGAAGAGAGCAAACAAGTTCATTCTCATTACTTTTATTTGCCTTTGCTGTGCTGTGTCGTTCTCACTACTGCAGCAAACAGAAAAACTGTTTTCTTCTTTTCTATCAAAAAAAAAAAAAAAACAACAACAACAAAATGGAAACAAAGACCAAAAAACAACAACAAGGAAAAAGTGGTTATCCAATGAGAAAAGAGATTTAATGGAAATAATTAATAGATAAAAATGGCTCAGTGAAAATCATAGGAAAATGGAAGAAATAGAAAAGAGAAAAGCAGAGTAGATAGGTGATGAGGATGGGATTAAATGATAGAAAAGAAAGAGCTGGAGGATAGAAAAGAAAGCAAGCCAGCTAGCAAGTGAGTAAATGAGGAAGTCAAGAAAAACAACCACTTTCTTCTTCCTCTTCCTTCTCACAACCTAGCACAGCTAACAGTCCTTAAGATTCCAATTCAGTGTCAGCAGCAGCAGCAGTGATAGCAGTGGTGGTGATGGTGACAGTGAAGACGTGGTTTGCTTTGGAGGCAGTAACTCTCATCACTATGGAGTGCTGTTGGGCATGGATGGTCCTGGCTTGCAGATGGTCGTCCTGGCCTCAAGAGGGTTTGTTGCAAACGACGACTATAGCCTGAAGGGAGTTCTAGAGGGGAGCTGAGTTTGAGCACCTGCTGGGTGCTCTCTTGCTCCACCAAGTGCCACCAAGTCCAGTATGGTCAATGAGTGAAGAGTGGTTGTGGGGGATCGCGTGGGCTTGGACCATGCTTTCCTATGGCGTACCCGGGCTCAAAAGATAGCCCTTGTTGAGTACCATCCATATGCAGCTTTTGGGTCTGTGAGGGGGAGGTGAGGGCGAGACCGAGGTCCAAAGAGGTCAGACCTTGGGCATCCTGGTGCGGGCTTGCAGCTGGTCCTCCCTGGCCGGAGAAGGGCTCAAAAAATAGCCCTCATCGAGTACTATCAGCGCCCAAGTTTTGAGCCCAAGGCGACGGTCTGGCGGCGAGCAACAAGCGTTTTGGTCCTTGGTCTCGCACATCTCTCTCTCTCTCTCTCTCTCTGTGCGCGGTCTTTTTTCATCTGGTGGGGAAAAAATAAATTAACATTAATAAATCAAAAAAGAAAGAAAAAGAAAGAAAGAAAGAAAAAAAAAAACATGGCCACTGCTCTCCAAGGCTTTGTTTCCTCCCCTTCAAGGCCTTTTTTCTTCTTTGTGGCTGCTCTGCCCTTCAAGGCCTTTCTTCTCCTTTGTGGGTGGGTGCATTGTTTTTCACGGCTTTTCCTTTCTTTTGCTTTGCGGCTATGTTGCTCTTGCTCATGGCGTTTCTTCTCCTTTGAGCCCGCTCACACTGCTCTTTATGGCTGGCCTTTCTTCTCCTTTATGCCTGCCACATTGCTCTTCACAGCCTTTCTCCATTCTTCTTCTTTGAGCCCACCTGCACTGCTCTGTCTAGCCTCTTTTCTCCTTTGAGAGCAGCTGCACTGCTCTCCACGACTGGCCGGCCTTTCTTCTCCTTTGCAGCCAACTGCACTGCTCTTCATGGCCGGCCGGCCGGCTGGCCAGCCTTTCTTCTCCTTTGTAACCACACTGCTCACTCTCCATGGTATATCTCCCTCTTTATGATGGCCTTTCTTCTTCTTTGTGGCCACATTGCTTGCTCTTCACAGCTTCTCTTCTCCTTTGTAGCCACACCGCTCTCCATGGCATTTTCTTCTCCTTCCTTCCTCATGGCCGTTCTTCAATTTATGTATGGTCTTTCCTTTCCTTCATGACCCTTCTTCTCCTTTGAGGCTAGCCACACTGCTCTGCACAGCCTTTCTCACTGCTCGCTCTTCATGGCCTTTTTTCTCCTTTGTGATGGTGCTGTTCTTCACAGCCTTTCTCCTCTCTCCTGGTTCAACGGCTCTTCATGGCCTTTCTTCTTCTCCTTCATGGCTATACTGCTTTTCATGGCCTTTCTTCTCCTTTGTGGCTGCCAACTACTCTTCATAGCCTTTCTTCTCCTTCCTCATGACCTTTCTTCTCCTTTGTAGTTACACTGCTTCCCATTGCCTTTCTTTTTCTGGTTCTTCTTCTTCTTCTTCTTTTTCTTCTTCTTCTTTTTCTTCTTTTTCTTTGCTGCCAGATTGCTCTCCATGGCCTTTCTTCTCCTTTGTGGCTGTACTACTCTTCATGGTCTCTTTCTCCTTTCTTATGACCTTTTTTCTCCTTTGTAACTACATTACTCTCACAGCCTTTCTACATCTTTGCAGGCACACTGTTCTATGGCCTGCTTCTAATCTCCTTCATGGCCTTTCTGTTCTTTTGTTTGCTTGCTTGCTGGATGCAAGTTGAAAGGTCTGCTTGCTCAATACTATATTTTCAAAGGAATCACCCCTTTTATTTGTTGTTTAATTGCAGGGTTGTATTCATACTGCCTGCTTGCCTGCCTGCCTGCCTGCCTGCTGTTGGCAACTGCCAACATAACCAACTCTTTCTTCATTTCTTTCTTTGTTTCTTTTCTCTTTTCTGTCAACAATCTCATGTCAGCTATCATTGATCTTTTATGTTAACATCAAGCCATTCCGAAGATCTTTCTCCTGCCTTCCCTGGAACTTTCCTGAGCCTAGAACTTAAGAACAAAGAAACCAAGAAGTCACTCCCCAACCCCGAGTCCCTTTCCTTCCTTGATTGCCTTCTCAACTATAAATACTTTTCCCACAACCAAGAACAAACAAATGAATGAATGAAGAAACAACACACTCACAAACACACTTGTTTTCTTCCTTTCATTAAATATGTTTGGTTCCCATCTTTCTCTTGGTTCTATGCTCAGGTTCTAACACTGCCTGCCTGCCTGCCTGCCTGCCTGCCTGCCTGCCTGCCTGTCTGCCTGCCTGCCTGCCTGCCTGCCTGCCTGCCTGCCTGCCTGCCTGCCTGTCTGCCTGACTGATGGATGAATGAATGGGCAGATAGATGAACAGATGGACTAATTGACTAGTTATCTTATTAACAAACTCTTTGCTTTGTTAGAGTTCTATGCTCGATTTTGACCTAAGAATCAGCTTTTAAAATATAATAATAGTATCATCTTAAAGAGCAACTCAAGGGCTATAAGAAGATATATTATATGTTAAGTATTAATAAAGTGTTAGAGAGTCAGAATATTTTTGGTAGAACAAAACACTGAAACTGTATTGTGCACAAATTTTGCACAAATGCTATTTGATTTTCGCGAAAAAACAAAAAGAAAGAAGAAAGAACCACATGCCAGAGCACTGTTAGATCTTGTAGTGCTGATTATAAGCTTTAACAACCATCTTTTTTCCAACGGTTTGTTGCTAAAGTGTTGTTTTTATTGTTTTTGGTTAGGGGCGGGTACTCAG